>JADGJA010000799.1:0-10560 GCA_027596035.1 Thoreauomyces humboldtii | reverse complement strand
CCCCGCGATCGATCTCGTTGCGGACGTAGCTGTCTAACGACTCGGAAAGCGACCAGACTTGTTAGGTGTGGGGTTTCCAAAAAGTCATCGCCCCCCGTGCTCTAAGGAGAAACCGTCTCCGCAGTCTCTGTGATTGGTCAAGCGTCTCCGAGGCAGTCGCTTGAACTCACGAGGCGAGCTCTGCGGTCAGACGCACGTTGAAGTGCCACCCAGCACTCTGGCGGCTTTCCAAGACATACAGAACCATAGTTTTTGCTGCAAGTAGAATCGTAGACTGAGTGATTCTAAAGCGAACGTGCATCCGATGTGGCAGGGAAGAGTCCGGTCGGTCGGGCGGGAGCTAATGTCGTTGCATCGATTCCCTCGGATGATGATGATGGAAGAAACGCGGATGTTGATGACACCATGATTGAGTTCAGATTGCCCGAGGTATACGTTGGTTTGTCTCAGGAGACCCGATCCCCACCGATCCACGCATGTCACGATGCGAAGCGATGGCCCACAGAGGCCGAGTGGTGAAAGCGGGGAGAGCGGGATGGACACTTTATCACGGATCAGAAAAGATCGGAGCAAAATGCGTGGGGGGAAGGCTCGGGCGCCACTTCAACACAATACTCTACATCGACGGTAGAAAGACGGAGCAGGAGAGTGTAAACGCTGTGGGGGCTGTCTGCGAGTGGAGTTCAGATGGGGAAGTCTCGAGGTCTCTGTATAAAAAACGCTGTGTACGGCATACTGGGCTCCGACATGACGTCCTAAATATTGCTGAACACAGAGATGACTCGCTTTCTCACATGGGGGAATGCGGGTGTCGAAATGGAGTTGTTCGGACCCATGGTAAACCCTGCCGCGGACGGTAAGCAGGGAATGTCGATCAATCCAATCTTTTTTTCAGACCCAAGGGAACCGACAAGTGCAGAGTGCCGAGTGGGAGGAAAAAGCAAATTGGGAAAAACATTCTAGACCCTGGAAGGGGAGAGTTCTGGGGCCCCAGGGGTTCGTTTGCTCTCATTGCCCCATTGTTTGCACAGGGCGCCCATTGTTTCTTCCCAGTGCCCCCTCTCACAGCCACATTGTCCCCATAGGGAGCACAAAGCCGTTGGGTACGGCATCCTGCTCGCCTGAAAGGAATACTGCAGCCCAAAGCGAAACAAAACTGGTTTGTTCCCGTAAACGAATTTCTAAAAAAAAAACAAAAAAAAAACCGGCGCATCAACACTGCGGTCTCCGCATCAATTGGAGGCATGGCTTTATCCCGCGTGGCTTCCTGAATCCTGATGAAGGACGGATCGGGGTGGAAGCGAGGGAGTGTGTGGTGAACGAGAACCCCCGAATATGCTTTGCCCCTTCTGTTTTTTTTCGTTACGCTTGCCTTGTCTCCCCTTCTGTCTCATTGGAAATCACACCAGACGAATAGGGAATATAGCCGAACCTCCCGAGGAGGTCAAGTCAACTGCGTACATGCACGCATGAGTAGGAAGGAAGAAATATGATAAAAAGTTGCTATTTTCGAGTGTCTTCCCTCTATAAGCGACGACTTTGATCTTGGCGCTCCCCCTTCTCCCCTCTCGCTCTTGGAGACGCATCGTCTTCATCTCACCCGCCCCTATACTAGTACATATACACCAACCTGCATCCCATATCCCGCTGTGCTCCCGACGATCGACATTTTTTCCTGCATCGCAACAGATCCGCGGTACGACGCTCCTGCCATCTGCTCCGGGAAACCCCTTTCCCTTTGTTTCCCTCGTTGTTCCGCGCACATAAAATATCGGAAGGCGAAAAAGTCCTCGTGTGCGTACCGTCCTCCCCGACACAAAACCCGACACAGACCATCTTGACGCCATTTACAAACGACCGCGAACCCATTGCGAGGACACACCACTCCACGGCATGACGGCCCCAACACCGCCCTTCATGCTGGACGCTGCTGCTTCCGGCGGTCAAACCTCAGAGTACGCCTTTCTTCCCATGCCACCGTGACCCCTGCGCGTCCTCGGGTTCCCGACCCACAACCACGGTATACTGACTCTCCCTTTTGGCGTCTTTTTCCTCTCTTTGTTTTGTTCCTCTTAGGGGCGCTTACGCCGGGGGTCGCTTCAAGATTGTCCTGAGGCAGCAACCCGCTCGCGCGCGAATGTGCGGGTTCAGTGACATCAAGGACCGCAGACTTGTGTAAGTTGCCCACACGGCACACACCCCAAACACACACTTCACCCCGCACACACGCACTTCACTGGCTCATGGCACAATGCCCCGCATCCCATGCTTTGGCACATCACCCGTGGCATGCGTGGCATGCCTGCAGAGGAAGTTTCGCTGGGGTTGCAGACTTTGGGCTGCGTCTGGCAAGCCACTGCCACAGCCGAAGCCAGCCGGTGTCTTTCGGCCTAAATAAGGCTTCCCGATATGCCTGCTGATCTGCAAACTTTCTTTTTCAGCGATCCACCGCCGGTCATCCAGCTCATTGTATTGGATCGCCAGGGTAACGAAGTCCTCGCATCGCCGGAGGAGCTACCGCACTGGATATGTCACGTTTCTCTCATAGCGGCGACGACCAGCGACGACCGCAACGTCATAGTGAAACCCTCGCGAAAGTCTGCATCCAATGCCGTAGCGAGCGTGGGAGCATCCTCGACTGCCGGGGACCAAGCGACCCGGTCCTCCAACGAGCAACCGGTTCAACAAGGGTTCCGGCAGCCGCAACCCAAAGCAAGTCAAAACCATCCCCGGTCACAGCCCAAGGCCCCGCCACCGGAGCGACGAAGCTTCCGACCATGGTCATCCGACGACAAGTCAGCCGCCACGGTCCCGCTGGGACTCGTTCCTTTGTCACATCACCTCGTTCCCACGCCGGTGCCGTCTCAGCCGACCGGATCACCATCCATGGGATTTTCCGGACCAAGCAGTCTCCACGTACACCCATCTCATCAGCATCATCACCAGCATCTTCCCTCACATACATCCACATCTTCGACGATCGAAACGTCGCGATCTTCGATGCACCTCACCAGCGGCGGAACCGGCGGCAGCAGTTCTCTGGGCGATGCCAACAACATGAACGTTTCCTCGTCTAACTCCGTCATCAATGCACAGACCTCTCATCCATCAGCATCATCGGCCACCGTTCCCGACCCATCTCGGTACATTCAAACGCTCGTGGGAGCGACGGTGGCCTCGTGCGAGCAGCTGACAGACACGGACGACCGGGACGGTATGTTCTTTGTATACAACGATCTGTCCATCAGACCGCAAGGAACCTACCGCCTGAAGTTCATGATGGTGTATCTCGACTTGTAAGTGTTTCTGCGCCGTGACTGATCCAAACCCCGATGTCTACCCCGCTCCTAACATTTTACTTGCCTTCTGTTCCTGCTAATAGCGAAGCCATGTCGGCGGAGGTCAAGGGAACGCTGACGACCGATCCTTTTGACGTGTCACCCCCCAAGTTGTTTCCTGGAATGACCGGTAAGGCGGGTTGCTTGCTGATGTCGTCCTTTGCCTTTATCGCCTGCGCGTTTCCGGTCCTGACATTTCTTTCGGCCTTCTTTTCCGCCAGAATCCACGGCCCTTTCCAAATGCTTTGCTCGTCAAGGCGTACCCATCCACATCCGAAAGGATTGGTCTCAGGCCTCTGCGGCCTCGCTCCCGATCCCTCCATCCGGTGTAGACCAAGCGCCTACTCTCAGCTCGACGAGCGGTGATCAGCAACACCAACAGCACCAACAGCAACAGTCTGAGCCTCAGCTTCAAACTCAGCAGCAACAACTGTCGTTTCCACCACCACCTCGATTGCATTTGTGACCGCAATGACGGAAGCTTGTCCGTTCCTTCTTTTTTCACCTCTGACACTCTCTTCAAATCGATCGACCGCTTCATCATCCCTTCCCTGCCTCATCCTATGAAACCGCACCGCTGACATTCATCGAACAACATTTCCTTTGACGAAACTCCAAGACTCCCTGCCCTCCCATCCCAACCCAGAACTCAAACCATCCTATGCCCCATTCTGCATTCTTTCCTCCCTTTTTCTCCCCTTTATAGACTTGAGAAGGATGTTATATTGAATCGGCACGTCTCCCAGCTCTCCTTCAAATCCGAAGATCTTTCATGTTTTCGACAGAGTCCGCTGTCCCTCATCGGCCAAGAGAATCATTAGCGGACATGATTCCTGTACACATTCGGTCACTAGAGGCTCCGTAAAGAGTCCAGGCGGGGACTCTGTGAGAGTGTAATGGCACCGAGTAGGGGAAGTCCTAATGTTTACAGGGTGCATAAGGGAAGCGCGAGGCTGGGATTTGTCAGCATCAGGCTGAGCTCGTGATATACGGATATGAGGAAGCTGTTTGTAGTTGAGCGGCCTGGAAACTTCTCGGTGTTGCTGACATACATGTAGCTTCTGCAGTTCCTGAATGTAGATGGCCATCGCATCTCGCGCTGTCCAAGGTGCTTGGGTCCCATCATCCGAGCCGTGACCATGTCATTCTTTTTCCAATACGGATGACACACTCGAAAACCGTCGAAAACCCTCCAAATCGTATTTTGACATCCGCCTGGCATGCGTCTGGCGAACGAGATGTCGGGCAGGAGTCTCGTGGGTGTAGCAGTAAAAAAAAAAGAGGAGGCTGCAGTGGACCAGGCGTCCCACGATCTACTTTTCTCCACCGAGCTCAAGAGCCGGCATGAGTTATCCTTATGATCAACCCCCAAAACGAGCTTTATCCATCGTGCCCTGCATGTGCTTGTGTCAGGGGGTTCGTCTGACCGGGGGTGCGGCATAGGAGACCCATCATCTTTTTGTGCCGTGAAAACGCGAGAGGCGCCGGCCAGTGTCTCCGTGTGTTTGTGTCGCAAAAATCGTCTTCCCGTCTCCTTCCTTCCTTCCTTCCCCCCGCAGGTGCCATCTCAACAAATCTCGTCATCCCACCGTCGTCGGGCCACCTCCCGATCCTCACCTCCCGATCCTCCTCCTCTTCCTCCGTCGCTGTTGTATATACTCGTTCCTCCGGCCCGTCTCTCGTCACTACCGGCAGATTCTTTTCGTTACTCGTCTCCAAGTTATCCGTCTTTGTTGCCGTCCCAGGCCTCTCCCCGTCGACAATGTCCGCCGCCACCGAATCCCACCTCGCAACCCCTCCCCAAACCCCTCCAACCTGTCGCAGGGCTTCTCTCGCTGCCTCCGCTGCTCCTCCCCGTCGCAGGCCCTCGTCTGCTCGAAGCCAGTCGACCTCCAACCAGTCGCTGTCGCTCCGCGACGTTCCGCCCCTCAGCGTCACCCAGCTCCCTCCGTTGTCGCCCCCACGCACTCGTTCCCTTCCTCGAGAACTTTGGGCTCAGATTATTTCTCACCTAGCCTCACCTGCAGACATTTTTCCTGTTCTCACCGTTTCCCGCACGTGGCACGCATTCGCTGAACGGCAACTGTACAGGTCGATCACTTTCACCTCCCTTGCTCAACGGAACCGGTTCGCAGCTAGACTGTGCTCGGACAGGCACCTTGACCTGGCCATCGAGATGCGATGGATGACCGCGCAGGAAGTGGCCGTGAGGAGAGCGACCTGGTCGGCGGTTCCCGTCGGAACGCCACCGAGGAAGCTCGTCAGGAGCATTGACTTTGGCTTCAAGCCTAGCGTGACAACTCCAGCTCCTCCGAGCAACCCGACTCCGACTCCAGTCTCATCGTCCGCTACCACTCCCACCGGATCTCCCGTCATCCGTCCCACCTCCGCCTCTGCCCTCGGTCTACCCAACAGCATCGCACTTGCTGCAGCCCATCTCAATTCCGGCCCTTCCTCGTCTTCCTACGGCAACCTACCCGACGTCCACGCTTACGGTGCATGGCCTCACCGGGCAGTATCTCCTCTCATCGTACTCATCGCCCACCACCTTCCCGACATCGTGCACCTCAACCTCGCAGGATGTCAGTTCGACGACGGGGTCTTTGCAGAGAACGTCCCACGTTTCACCAACCTCCGAACCCTCGACGTTTCCTGCACCAACATCCGAAACATGGGTCTTGCAGCCATCGCTTCCTCCTTCCCTGGATTGATCATCCTCGACCTCTCGGGAACCTTCAGACTCCGAAGGAACAGGTCG
The DNA here is from genome assembly GCA_027596035.1 of Thoreauomyces humboldtii. Classification (NCBI taxonomy): domain Eukaryota; kingdom Fungi; phylum Chytridiomycota; class Chytridiomycetes; order Spizellomycetales; family Powellomycetaceae; genus Thoreauomyces; species Thoreauomyces humboldtii. The sequence goes on along the minus strand of JADGJA010000799.1, from coordinate 4,464 downwards.
AGCCATCTCGCCAACATCGTCCAGGGGTGTCAGAGTCTCCAGAGGATCTCGGTCCTCCAGTGCTCGGACGTCGCGGAGGCCGTCGTGGAAGTGAGGGAGACGACGAGGGATCGGAGACCGGACCTCGTCATCGAGTGGTCCGGTTTCGATCCGGTCGATGCGGCCGTCGAGAGCGTCGTGGCGAGTTTCGTCGCTGGGGCCGTCGCGACTGCCGTCAATGCGGTCGCCGGATGAAAAGAATTGTGGTGGATTCCGATTTGGCTGCATATGGCTTCCCTACCTTTTGTAGCTTTGGGTTTGCTTTCGGCCCTGTCTCTTTTTTTTTTTTTGCGAAGCCCTTCCCCATGGCGTGCAATAACGCGTAGTTTCCTTCTCTACACTGTACATGATTTGGTTGCTTTCACCTCTTGCATTGTTTGCTGCTTTTCCCCCATCTTCTCCCCATTCATACTTCCGAAAAATACATTTGCCCACTTCGAAGCATGCCGTCGTCAGGCCATTTGCCCACAGCGGCGGAGTTCTTCAGCGGTCTGAATTTCAGGTGTGGCTGTGTAATCTCGTTCGGGAGCGGACCACCCTCCAACCAGAGTGAACAGACGTTTCGAAACACGACGGAGAGGAACCCCGCATCAAAAGGGTCGGGCCCGTCACCTCACCGCCTGTGTCCATCAGTCGGTTCGGTGTCCTAGTCGCGAAGCTTGTTGGTCCCGCAGCAACTTCATGGTCACAGTGGTCTGAGGTCTCCGGAGGTCGGGTCGGTTGCCATGTCCCAATATCGATCACCATCATCGAATTTCACTATAAATGCAAGAAGATACTTCCTCCCACCAAGATCAACCAGCACTCAACGCATCACAAGTTTCTTTCTTCCCCTCATCCCCCTTCTTTCTGCCCAAAGCCTTCCCTTCCACAATGGTTGCCATCAAATCCCTTCTCCTCGCCACGGTCCTTTCGGCAGCCACTCTCGCAACCGCCGCACCCGGCGCCTCGGCCTTTGCCCTTTCCGAACGCGACTCCCCCGAGACCGAACTTCTGTCAACCCTCTACGACCAGTACGTCGCGCAAGTCGCATCCACCGGCGACGCCGACGACCTCTTCCCGTCCACACACACCCTCGAGACCCGCGGGCAGTGTCCCAACTCGATGATCCCCAAGTGCGCCGGTCTGGTCGCCAAGCAGGATTTCGCCAGCGTTCTCGGACAGTGCGGCAACTGCATCAAGGAGTCCAGTCTCTGCGTCGAGGTCCTCCCTTTCGCAAAGTTGAGCAGGACCATCTGTCGGTTCGCAAAGCAGAAGCTTCAGTGCTCGGGTGTACGCATCATCGGTTGGGAGTCCGGGTTCAACTGCAAGGAGTAGTTTTCGGGGTTAGAAAACTCCCTCAGATCCGCACACATATAGAGCTTCGCTGGCCGAAGCGTCTTCATGCCCGCCATATTTTGTACAAGACATCCACATAGAAACCTCGCCTTGAATACATACGCTGTCTGCAAAATGTCATGGCTGCCGAATCTGGGCGGGGAAGGGGGGAAGGGTGCCTAAGGCCGCTCGACCGAGCACGCCGACGTCCTCCCGTATCAGCTTGTATGACTACTTGTAAGCTCAGGCCCTTGATCCCAGAGCAAGCATGTCTCTCGCGGAGGGGCCTGCACTGCATTGTGTCTGTCCGTTGCCGTTCGGATCCCGTACCTATGTCGCCAAGCAGTTCGACTTGCGGCTTCTAAAAAGTGATCGTCGATACAGTAGAAAGCCGGAACAAGCTGAAGCTTGCACGAAAGAGAAGAGGCTACCGAGTATGCCTGTGTCGCTGACAGTCGCGGGGGAGGGGTGGATTTGAGTTGACGGAAAGTGCTCGCTTGTGTGACACGAAGCCGTGCGTAGTGTCTCGCTGTTCGCTGGCACTTCCGGCGACGAAAAGGATCCCATTGAACGTCCCGCACCCCAAACTCCAGCACCACACTCATCGCAAGAGGCTTACGATACAATGGACAAGCCCGCGCGCCGTCAGGTAGCGTAACTTCGAGTCCAAAAGCTGAAAACAGCGAGATGGACCTTTCCCTCGACCACTACCCCGCCGAGGCAAATGTCCTGATCTTTATACCATTCACAGATCAGCGGTCCTGCGAAGGCCACAGTGAGCGTGGAACAGTCCGGCAACTTCAACATCTGGTACAACCGATGGAGCGGCGAAGGACGCAAGCACAACCCGTAAGCTCCCATCTCACCCCACTGGGTGTGCCCTTCCAATCAGCAAGTGACTGACCTGAACATGGCAAAATCACAGATTGGAAAAGGCCCAGCGTAGATGCAACATCAAGAAGGATATGGGATACACGAAGGCTCGACCCGGAGCGCTCTTCTGCGTGCATTTCTCCAGAGGATGTTGCATGAAGGGGGAGCAGTGTTCGGTATGCGGATCCGGAACCCCCCATTTCTTACGCTGGGGCAGTCGCGGCTTTGGGAGCGGTTTGGCTGATCATCCCATGAGGTGTCGTGCAGTATTGGCATCGAGCGCCCATTCCTGAAGACATCGAGGATCAGACGCACGACTGCTTCGGACGAGAACGGTTCAGGGAAGATCGGGACGACATGGGTGGAGGTAAGCACTGGGGACGACTGTCATTGCCTAGATTTGGACCAGGACATTGACTTCACATGCTTCCTCAAGTGGGGTCTTTCGAACGGGATAACAGGACTCTATACGTGGGCAACATCAAGGCCCCCAGGGCCGACATGGAGGAAACCGTCAGGAGGCATTTCGGAGACTGGGGAGAGATCGAGCACAGTGCGTGGCAACTGCTTGCGCCAAACGAATTGGATGCAGTGTTTTCTGATACTGTTCTTTTTTTTTTCGGTCAGCCAACATCCTTTTTGGCAAGAACGTAGCCTTCGTTCGCTACGTCCGTCGTTATAACGCCGAGTTTGCTCGCGAGGCCATGTACGGACAAAGTTTGGATAGCAACGAGGTGATTCACGCAGTCATGAAATTGTCCTTCGTGTCGCCGTGGCTCATCAATCTCTGTCTCTCAGGTTCTCAACGTTCGGTGGGCGACCGACGATCCCAACCCGCACGTGAAGCACCTAAAAAAGCGCAAAGTGGAGGATCACATCTCGGAAACCGTCCGGGCCTCCCTCCCCCAGATCGGAGACCTCGGCACCGTTCTCGACTATGAGAAACACTCGTACGACTACGCCGTGGCGGGTCCCGTGGCTCCGGAGGAGCCAGTCAGGAAGGCGATCAAGGTGGCAGGAGATGGAGAAAGCGAAACGGCAGCCTTCTTGAGGGAAGCCAGCGACGCTGTGTTCGATTCCGGGGCCGGACAGGAGGGCGATGCTGCGAATGCTGCTGCCACGGCGTATCCTGGCTGGACGTGGGATGGATATGGGTGGCGCGCGACTGGGACGGCGCAGACGGCCACGGGAGCTGCGAAAACGACGGGAGGGACGACGGCCACGGGTGGCGCCTATGATGAGGAGACCGTCAGGTGGTACCTCGCCAACGGGTACACGATTGACCCCGCGATGGCGGATACGATAGGGGTGACGACCTCTCAGGTCGAAGGCGAGGCGGAGGCAGAACCAGCACAGAGCGAGGAACCGGTTGCGGCAGGAAGCAAGTTGGGAGCCTTGTCATCACTGGCTGCCGGCTACGGCTCGGACGATGACGAATGACTCGTTGAATGCAATTCAAGGATTGTTTGCCGCTTCCTCGCAAGCCTATAGCATCTGACAGTTTGCCAAGTATTCGCGGGTTACTGCTGGCAAAACACAATGAGCAGTCAGGGCCCCGTATAACGGCCTCGTTTTGGCGGGACTCGCCTTGGAAGTAGGCAATGCGTTGCATATCCATGGACTTTGTTCTTCACATTTGGTTGCAGGTTCCCTTTAATTACTCGCGCGCGGGTATCACCGACCTTCTTGCGAAACTGTTTGTCAGCTTCCGTCGCTTACCCCTGACGATCTACGAGCATTGCTTCAAGACCGGTTGACTCAGCAAGGACGACGGTCAGGCGTGACAAAAAGTTCCTCAATTAACGCAAAAGAGAAACATGGGTTTGTACACCCATCCAGGATTGAACTGGAGACCTTCTCGGTGTTAACGAGATGTTATAGCCAACTAAACCATGGGTGCGTAAGTTAGGAAGGCGGCGGGTCGAACCCCTTACATTGGTACCCAGGCACCGGAAAGCGAACCATCCGGTCCCATGCCTCTCTTCTGTTGAGCAGTTGTTATAGCCAACCAAAAAGTTGGTGACCCTTTTGAATGACTGGGAACTGGTCGGGGTATGGAATGGGAACCAGCCTTGAATGGGGAAAGGTGATCCATTCCAGCCATTCCAGCCGTCGATGTTATACCGGTAGCCCAACTAGTGATTCTCTGATCGGCTCCAAGCTTCAGCAGCTCCTTCAAGATCATTGCTAGAGAGTGGTGGGCAGGGCGAGCCTACAAGTCACCACACCAACAGG
>JADGJA010000798.1:0-10571 GCA_027596035.1 Thoreauomyces humboldtii | reverse complement strand
ATCCGCGCCTCCTTTGTTCCTGATCCTTTTGATAAAAACCAAATACCATCTTTGAAACCCTTGCTGATTTCCATCCCCGCTGTCCACGGGACCGGGAACACCGCAATCGAGAGAAAAAAAGAAGATGGGATACATAGATTTCCATCACCCAAAGGGTTACAGCCAAAGTGAAAGAGGGAGGTGGGATGGGGATGATAAAAAACATCCCTCACCACCTCGATCCACCAACCGACGCTCTTCCAAACTCCTGGGTTCCCTGTCGATGCGTGCCGTGCACCCTCGCAGCCTGCGCACCCGCGTCCTCGGACACCTTGGCCAGTTCCTGGACCCTCTGTGCCAGGTCCGCCGTGTTCTTGTCCAACCACTCGAGGGACGAGAGGTGTTCGTTCAGGATCCTCACGATGGCTCCCACCGGATTGTCGTTGACGTTGTTGTTGTTGTTGTTGCTAGTCGACGACGTCACCGCGTTCCCGTTGTTGTCGTTGGGGTTGCCGTTTGCGTCGTGGTTGCCGACGCCGTAACGATGACCGCCGTGTGCGTTGGAGGAGGAGGAGGAGGAGGTGCCCTTGGACGCGTTGATCTCCTCGATCAGGACGGCGAGGTGGGACGCCATCTCGTCTAGCTGCGTGTTCAGGTTCTCGGCCAGGTTGTAGGCTTTCTCGCGTTCATCGTCCGCGAGGTTGGGTCTTTCCAAAAAAGGAAACAATGGTGGTCTCAGCATCTGCAGTTGTCCCGGGCGACAAAGGAGGCTACGAGACGTACCTGGTCTGCTGTTGCTCCTTTTCGATGATCTGCTGCAGTTCCTGGTCGAACTGATCGAGCGTGTTGTCCAACGACGTCTGCTGAGAATCGATGTATCCCAGGTTGTCGTCGATCTCCTTCTGAAGCGTCTCGGCGTCATTCAATTGGTCGCACAGACGCGAGATCTTGAGGAATGGAAAGGATAAATGTTAGTAAGCTCCTGATCGCAAGCGTGGGCTTCGACGCATTTCTTACCCCGTAGCTGTTTTCCAGAATGACGCGATCCCACTTCTGCACCTCGACGGCTTGCGTGTGGAACTCTCGGGTATACTGATCGAGCTGCTGGTTCCATCTATGCAGGATCTCTTCCATGGTTCGGTTCTTGAGCGCAGAGATCCCTCCTGCCGCTGGTGTGGCCGTCGCCGCAGCAGGTTGAGCCGCAGGCTTCGCGGCACCGGCCGGCGTAGCAGCTACCGACGAAGCTGGAGCCCCAGTGGAAGTACCGGCTGCTGTGGAGGCAGGAGTTGGAGTGGCACCAAATCCGGCAAGACCTGCTGCAGGTGCTGCTCCCGTGGTAGCGGGAGCGGCTGGTTTCGCGAAGAGAGAAGAGGTTCCTGGAGTAGCCGGAGCTAAAGACTCTTTGTCAGCTTCACATTCGCAGCCATGGCCGAAGTATCGTATACTTACAAGTACCAAGATCTCCGAGCTTGAGTGGTCCGGGAGTGGCCGCCGGCGCACCGAAAAGGTTGCTGGCAGGTTTCGCCGGAGTTGCAAATATGTTGGAAGCGGGGGCAGGAGCGCTGGTTGCAGCTGCGGCAGACGACGCAGGAGCAGTAAATCCGAAAGTGGGGGCCTTAGCTGCTGCAGGTGCCCCGGCTGATGGAGTTGTAGTCGCTGTCTGCGGTGCGAACAAGGCGGGAGCAGCACCGGCAGGTGCACCAAAGAGTGGCGCTGGAGCGGAGGTAGCAGGCGCAGCGGGAGCGAAAATATTAGATGTCGCAGGTGCGGTTGATGCGACTGGTGTCCCCGCAGCTCCGAAGTTCAGACCTCCCGAAGCTGCAGGAGTAGAAGTGGCAGGAGCGCCAAATCCTCCAAAAGCAGGTGTAGGAGCAGCGGATGGTGCTGGAGCAGCTGGCTTTCCGAATCCGCCGAACGCGGCGGGTGCAGCGGGTTTGGCGGCACCAAATGCAGGTGTGCTGCCGCCAAAGAGTCCTCCGCTCGGTGCCGCGCTAGTCGCGGTAGCGGCTCCAAAAGATGGGGCAGCTGCGGAACCAAACAAGGAGGGCGCTCCGGTTGTCGCGGCTGGTGCCCCGAAAGTCGCCGAAGGTTTTGCAGCCCCAAAGAGTCCTGATGGAGCGGGCTGTGAGGTAGCAGGTGCACCGAACATAGAAGGTGCGGGTGCCGCGGATGCCGCTGCTGGAGCACCGAATAAAGACGGAGCGGGAGCCGCTGCTGACGCTGCTGAAGCACCAAATAGAGATGGAGCCGGGGCCGCCGATGACCCTGCTGGAGCACCGAACAAAGATGGAGCGGCTGGTTGCGATGTAGCTGGAGCACCGAAGATCGAAGGTGTGGCAGCTGTCGTCGACGCACCCCCTAATGCGGAGCCTCCTCCGAATCCGCCGAAAGCAGGGGTAGCAGGAGTGCTCGCAGCACCTCCGAAGGAGACGCTCGGTTTCGCACCAAACCCACCGAAACCAGTTGCTGCAGGAGCCCCGAAGCCGCTTGTGGTCGCTCCAGACGCGGGAGCTGGAGCAGCAGCACCGAAGGCTGGTGTGCTAGTCGCGCCAAAGCCACCACCGAACGCAGGAGCGGCAGCACCAAATGCAGGAGTAGCAGGTGCGGCCGTGCTCGATGGGGTGCTTCCGAATCCGAACCCGGTCGCCGGAGCAGGGTTGGCTGAAAACCCTGTGCTTTAGCGAAAGAGTTCGAGAAACTCTGAATGAAGAGACCCATTCTTTAAACGTACCTGGAGTAGATCCGAATCCACCGCTACCAAAGCCGCCGAAAGCTGTAAAGAAATGTGAGCTTCCAGAGGCACGATGTTCCCACCCTGGTTTGGGAATGCGTACACATTGGCTAGTTTTGATTGTATGAAGCAAGGACCGCAAGGAAATGATGTACGCAAAAGGCCGAAGGACTGGATCCGTATCTTTCTCTCTCCTGTGTTGTATGTACCGTAAATCAGATCACCCTCGCTGGGTCTGGAGATGGGGGGTTGCCGAAAAGGACCTTTTGCAGACCTTGAGAGTCCGTCCGAAAACCCGTCCTTCACAAATTCCTGCATAGTCGGTTTTTCGACAGGGACCCCCACAATGGGCAAGTGCCTCTTCATTCGACGAGCAGGACGGCCAGATGGGGCAGGATTTTCATTTCATCACAAGAAGGTTGTTACACGGCAAAGGGGGACGGAGTTGAGGTCCAACTGTACAGTAGTCCACAGAGAGAGAGAGCGCGAGAGTGAGAGCGAAAGAAAGAGGGCGCGAAGCACCTTCACATGGCCATTCCTCCCATCGAAGCTCGCTTCTCGCGAACGTCCCGGGCATGAGCGTCGTGTGCGTGGAGTCGGTCCAAAAGCTCCTGCTCCTGCTCGCGACGACGGCCTTCCGCGGCGTCCAGCTTCTGCTGGGTTCGAGAAAGCGAGGGAGACGGTGGGCTGAGGAGGGATGAAGAGCGACCACGGTCAGTCTGCCGCGTCATTTTTTCTCGTTCTGCGCGCGCGCGTTTCACTTACCCGCTGCGACGACGACGTTCCTCCACGAGCTCGAGGTGTTCGGCGACCTTGCGCATGCGAGTCTGTTCCACCTCGTTGCGAAGGGTGGCTGCCGCGTCGAGCTTGTCCGAGATGGAGCGCAGCTGCGCATCGTGGGCGTCTGCCGCATTCTTCTCGACCACGGAAGCACGCTGCTTGGCGTCCGACACGACCGCTCCTGCTCGTGCGGCCTTTTGCGTGATGTAGTGCTGTGTCGGGAAGGAGGGGAAAGAAACGGTGGAGATCAGTGCTTGCTCGTAACGACGCGGTTTGCGAAACGTTGCAGATCATACCAGCTTGCGCTCGGCAGCGTCGTCCAACTGCTTTCGGATGTCCTCACCGCTCAAGCTATAAGGATGCGGAAGAAGGTGAGACTTGGATTTTTTTAGGAAGAGTAAGCACTCTTTAAGATCAAGTTACCTATCGCGTGCGCCGGCAATGGGAGTCAGCTTGCGAACGGGCACCGGGGAAAGTGCTGGGGCTGGCAAGGCATCGAGTGGAGCGAGGGTGGTGCCGTCCTCGGCGAGTGTGATGGCGAAGGCGAAGGAAGTGGCGGCCATTGTTGGTAGTGGGTGACGAGTCTCGGGGAGAAGTCTGAAGATGGTTACGGTCGGTGCAATGGCGATTTGTATGTGGCAGGTGTGAGGGAGAACGCGTTTGCCCCTTTTTCTCACGCTCCCTCGTCCTTCCCATCGCGTCCCACTTCCTTGCCTGTCAGCATTTGGGCATTTGGGCGCCAGCCCTTCTCCCGTGCGCGGTCAGTGGCTATGCATGCAATCACAGCTTCCCAGCTGCACGGTGATTGTTGACTGGCCTCGAACTGCCGCTCCATGGAATGCATCCGCACGCATCCTTTTCTCGACCGTGTAAAGTATCGCACGTATCCTTTCATCGGCTCTCTCATCCCTCATTCCCCCGTCGCACGTGTCAAGCATGGACGTGAACATGTTCTCACTTCTCAACTCTCGGCCTCAACGCATAACCTACGAGAAGATCTCGGGTCAGGACATTGTAGCGCCGACGTCCCGCACGCCGGTGCCCTTCTTCGTGTCCCACTGTCGCTCCACCAAGGTCGACCTCACGCCCGCCAAGGCCGCCGTTGTGCAGATCGAACGGTGTTCGGAGGGAACCCAGGTGACGGTCGGTGCGGTTGTGGCGACTGTGGAGATCATCTCGTGCTCGGACGTGACGCTCGTGGTCAGGGCACCCTCGGAGGACAGCGTCGCAGGCACCGTCACCGTTGACGACAGCACCGACGTCTCGTTGGACGTTCCAGTGGGATGGACCGTCTACACGACGAGGTGTGCCAAGATCAAGCTGCACGGCGAGTCCATCATCGTGGATGACTCTCGGCTCGAGCAGGGTCTCACGCCGTGGAGGCTGCGTACGAGTTGTTCCGATGGAACGTGGAAGACCGTGAGGAGCAACCTGTACGGAGACGAATTAGAGGGAGAGGAGGAACCGGAAACTCCGGTCAGATAGACATCACTCTGCAAAGAGACGGCAACGGCAGGCATGCTGGCAAACTCTGCCATGGTTGCTCCCTCGCACTCTCAAAGCCACGGATCGCTGCCTTGATGCAACGTCTTGCGCTTTCAATTGTTGGGATTTCTCTCCAAGTGCACGCGAGCCTGGCGATGCCTCCAGCTAGTTGCTGAGTCCAGAGCTGAGTGCTGACACTCAGCTGTCGAGAATCGATGAAAAATGCACAGCCAAGCCTGGAGCCAAGCCACCAGCCACATGGAACCAGAAGCAGCGCACGCAGTTCTATGCAGCTCCAAAAATTCTCCCTTTGTTGTCCCAGGACCAGGGGGGTCTGCTGACGCGTTGCTTGCCCCTCCTCTCTCTCTCTCCTCTCTCGTCCCCCTCTCTCCTCCAAAAATACATATTTTTTTTTTTTTATGTCCTGCCCCCATTCCCCCCCCCCCCTCAGAAACCGCAAACATTTCCACGCACACACACACCCAGAGACATTGCTGTACCCATACTGCACCCACCTCCCCTTCAGGCAGCCCCTCCTCTCCTCCAAGCATCGTCCTAGCCCGGGCCTCTCCAGGCAAGCCAGTGCTCCCATCCTCTCTCTGTCGGTAGAATCCAAACAATCCGCTGGCAACATTCCCAAGTTTCCCACGCCTGAACCACCCTCCCGCTCCACACCTGAATTCCCACGGTCTTCCACCATTCCTCCTCACCCCTTCTGGTAAGCTTGCTCGAGCACACATCCCGAAGACAACATCACCTATCTGTAGCCATCATCCTCATTCCTACCTTTTGTCGTCTTTGCCAGGCCGCGCCCTCTTCCCCGTTCACGTACATGTCAGCCTCCTTACAATCGACCGCGCCGGTTCTCCCGCCTGTAGCAATACAACGCTTTCACCAAAAGCAACGGTATAACTCTCAGAAGCGACGGTCATCGGCTCGGAATCTACCACCAGGAGGGTCGTTGCCGCCCACATTCAATCCGCTATTTGCTCGCCCATCCGGTGTTGCACACTTTCCTCCTCCTGTTGCAGCCACCTTCTTTGTTCCGACCGAATACAGGACGGCTCTGCCACCACGGTTCGTCGCCCGGCCTTCTCAGTTCAAGCTTTCATCTGGCAAGCCTCGGCGGCATCCATCGCCAGCACCCGCGGTTCCTCGATCCTTTCGGAAAGGTCCGGAAAATGGTGTTAGCCAGAAGACCCGCTTCGGCAAGGGCAACCGAAAAGCAACAAACCCAAACAGACGAAGGGCAAGTCATCCTTACGGCGGACGCCCTACCCCTCTTCGACGTGGGGACTTCTATCGACCGTCTCCGCTCTCTCGCTCCTTCTCTCCCGACCTCGTCATCGCTGTCCCGGAACCTTCGTCAGTCGTTGAGGAACCATCACTAGCATCAGCGCTCGCCACCTCCCTTTCTCAAATGCACGTGTCACCATCACCATCATCTCCCGCCGTCCAAGTATCGCATGCAAGCCCATGCGATGAAGATCTCGATGCCGTCCTTGACGACGTGTTCGCCGACATGGTCCTGGATTCGACGTTCGATAGCAACGACGAAACGGAAGACGAGACGGACGAAGACGAAGACTACTCGGACGCAGACTACAGCACTCCCGCCATTGTCCAGTGGCAGTACCCTCAAGACAACGTTCCGGCCGATAAACGGGTCACCTTCAGCACTTTCTCGGGGCGGAGACCTATACGATCGGTTCTACACGGACTGGACAGCATGCTGTAACATCAAAACCACACCAACCCACCCGGAAGGCAGATCCTTTCATAGTTTAGATGATACCTGGAGCTTTCTCGGCCTTCTCTCTTTTTTTGGGATGGAAGTTGTCAGGCAGTGCCGTGACTCTTGCGCCTTTTTTCTCTTGTCACCTTGTCGCTAATACCAAACCTTGCCCTCCGTTGTTTCTCAACAACGGAAGAAACTACCCATCAGATACCGATTCGTCGAGTCTCAAGTACCGTGTCTTTTCGAATTCGCGGCATCGCAACACTTCGAAAACGTCTTCCGCCCTGCTCGTTTCGCATGAAGAAAAGGAAACACATCACTCGGAAGGCTCGCGGCCCGGAACCCCTTTCATCGGACGAAAGAACCCGATAGGGACACCCGAAGAGGTGTTCCGGTTCAACTCGACCCTTTCGAAGACGGTTCCTTTGGGTGCGCTGGAGAAAGGAGTCACGCACTCTTTCTCGACATCTGTTTCTCTTACTTCTGACGCGCGACGACGGGAAAGAAGCCGGTTTGTGACGTTTTGATGTTGGTCGTTTCTTTGGCTCGGACTTTGTTTCATTGTGCTCTTTCTTTTCTTTGGTTCTTTCGCGACTGACGGGTTCGATTTCCTTCGCTCGTCGCGACGCGGGTTTCCTTTGCTGGATGCATCGAGCGTATATGAGCACATCTCATGACTTGCCGGACTCACTCTCGTCGTCTTCAGGCAGATGATTGGAACGGCAAATCGAAGCGTTCAATCATCCTCGTCGGAAAGTCGGCTCCAAGCTCAGAAAGTAGGTGGTGCGGATGAGTTCTATAGGGCTTGAGCGCCCTCACCTGCGGTTTTCGTTCTTCCATTAGGCGGTCGCGTTCGCAGGCGCAGCACAGTCGCGGTCCCAATCCATAAATAATTTTCCGTGATCGTGGGAAGAGATAGAGCAAGGTAAGCTGGCGATGGTGGACATCGGTCTCCTTGTTTTGCTTTCCATAGGACAGGGTTTTGACCTTAGGTGAACGCGCGTTCGTCGGGCGAAGCGTGTTGTTGGACTGGACTGATTCGTCATCTTAAAAGCGACGACGAGGATCATATTTAAGTGTTAACATTCATCGTACGTTTCGCATCGTACCGGACGGTCAGAAGTGCGAAACGCTAAGAGTTACCGCATCACTTCGTGAATCGCTCGCGGTCATTGCCCTCTGCTTGTCATGTCTGTTACTGTGCTAGTGAAACATTAGATCAGGACCGAACGGACAGGACCCGGGTTTACGGAGAATTAGCAGCTGTACTAATGTATTTCCCCTGCATCGTTTGACCCTCAGGGTAAGAGATAGAACCCCTACCATCATCCAGTCTGTTTGTAAATCCGTAGTCCTTCCCATTGAGATACCGCTGTCTCTTTTCTCGCACTTCTACTGAAAAAACAAAAGGATGGTTCTTTTCATTCCACCTTCCGCTGCTCGTCCAAGGCACCAGGAACATTCTTGACCACAAACTCCCTGACGAAAACAGGATCCCTTGCCAGACCCTCCGCCAACTCCAACACCTCGTCCGCGACCCCACCTCCCGCTCCCACCAACCTGGCCGTCCAAAGCACGGTGGCGAACGGAGCCGTGACTCCCGCCTCGAACAACCGAAAGGCGGGTCTCTTGGCCTCGAACACCACGTGGCCCGTCCCCTGCATCACGAACGAGAGGATCGCCACCGAGAGAGTCGCGATCGTCCACGTCCATCCTCCACCGCCGTACCCGGAACGGGACGAGAACGGACCGTTGGAGGAGAGGACGAGGCCGAGACATCCCACGACGCCCATGTAGACGACCGACAGGTGGAACGTCCTCGGTATCAGGTACGTGAAGTACACGACGTACAGACTCGGGATGAGGAACGTCATTCCCAAAGAAGTGAACATGGGGATGGATATTGGGATGGATGCGAGGGAAGCGGACAGGAGGGCGAGGCCGAACCCTACGGACAGGATGTGGAGACGCTGGTTGTGGCTCGACGAGTGGAACCAGGACACGAAGGCGAGTTCCGAGAGGAGGGTGGATGCGTTCACGAAGTTTGGAGATCGTTTCGAGAGCGTTCCGAGAAGGGTCGGGTCGGTCGGTGGTGGTCGGGTCGTGGGCGCTGACGGTGACATTTCTGTTGGTATAAAAGACTTGTAATGGATGACGTTGGGGTGAATTGGTGATGATGGACGGCGGACGGTAGACAGAAACGAACGCTTTTTGGAAGAGATATGTGTGTGTGTGGTGGGCGAGCGGGGGAGAGAGATGGCCAGCGCTGCCTAAATACTGTACGCCTGTTGCCGCTGGCTGAGCCCTTCGAAAAAAAAAGGTCCGCTTCCGCGAAACACTGACCGCCACGTATGAGGGCTGTACAACATGCATCTAACCCGACCAGGAACGGCGGGAAGGATTCTTACAAGCATGCGACACGTGCAAGGTGCTCACGGAGTAAAAGTGCTCAAAAAGGTGTGTATTGTAATGTATTGTGTACTGAAAGCATGGGATCGAAAAACAAGAAAGGAAAGCGAATGACGGACAGCGGGTATTGAGGTATGTGTCTCTGTCTTGGACGAGGTGTCCATTTATTCCAGAGACAACGGGGGTCCTCCGCCCATCATGGACCTGAAGAACTCGAGTGCTTGCTTGGGACCCTCTGGTTCGAGGAGCATGTCGAGCGTCTCCTTCGACTCCACGCTCTTGTCCTTTGTCCACTTGAAGGTGGCCTCTTCGTATCTGCGAGCGGCTGCGTCGAGGTCCTCGGGGCTTGAGGCGATGGAGAGTGCGAGTTCCATGGCGTCACTGTGAGGAGAGCAGTAATGTTTAGAAGAAAGTTTGAGATGCAGGAGTGGGATAGGAGAAACTCACAGCATGGCCAGGTTGACGCCTTCACCGCTGGGAAGCATGAGATGGGCAGCATCGCCGATCAAGGTGACGTTCGGTACGTGATCCCAGGTGAGAGCATCGTGAGGAAGTTCGTAGAGAGGTCTCGTGACGAACCCGGGTTCCGAGTCCATGATCAGACGGGTGAGGGACGCGTCCCATCCCTCAAAGTGACCCAAGACCACGGACTTTTCCTGGTCGGGAGTCATGCCGACGAACGTGGTCTCCTTGGCGTACTTTTCGTCGCATCGGATCATGGCGTACGTGCGGATCCTGTCGTTGCCGTTGACCTGGGCGATGAGGGCCCTGTTGTCACCGCACGCGAAGAGCGTGCCCCTTCCGACGAACTTTTGGATGTCGGGATGTCGGACGGACACGTCGTTGAGGTGCATCTCGATGTAGGTGACGCCGCTGTAGACGGGTCTGTGGGCGGAGATGAGGGGACGGACCCGAGACCACGCACCGTCGCATCCCACGACCAGGTCCGCCGTGGTCGTGGATCCGTCCTTGAAGTGAAGGACGTGGTTCCCGTCCACCGACTCCTTGACCTCCACGAGGGCCTTGCCCCACTTGATGCTCGCCGGGTCGATGCTGTCGAGTAGGATCTTTCTCAGGTCTCCACGGTCGATCTCGGGTCGGGTGGGGACAAAGTCGGGATCGTCGTTGACCTCGTCGTAGTGGATGACGCCGTCGGACGACAGGATGCGCGTGTCCTCTCCTTCCCCTCGAGCGTGCTTGAGGAACTCTGCCGTGAGACCTGCCACCTCGAGGGCCTTCTGACCCGTCTCCTGGTGCAGGTCGAGGGTCCCGCCTTGGGTTCGGACGGAGGAGGATGCTTCGTGTTCGTAGACTGTGAATGGGATGTTCTTGACCTGGAGGATGCGGGCGAGGGTGAGTCCTCCGGGGCCTCCTCCTATGATGCTAATGCTGGGGGTCATTGTCATTGGAGCGGGAAAGGAGCGATGCGATGAGATGTGTGAGGAGGGG
>JADGJA010000797.1:0-10574 GCA_027596035.1 Thoreauomyces humboldtii | reverse complement strand
AAGAGACAGTTGCTCCCCGGTTCCCTTCCCCTGCCCCGACCCTTTACCGCTTCGTTTACATTCCTTTGTCTCTCTCTCTCTCTCTCTGTCTCTCTCTGGTTCTTGCGACCCTGTCTGTGGCTTCCTTCTTGTCCTGATCAATACTAGTACCACTGCCAACTGTATCTTGTCATAACACTTCGGCTTCGCCTCTCGCTCGTACTCTCCGCCACTCACCTCGCTCATCCTTACATCACATCGGCACAATGATGGGCTTGCCCGAAGCAACGGTGGTTCTCTGTCGCGAGGACGTGGCCCGCCATAACACCGCAAAGAGCGTCTGGGTCATCGTCAACAACAAAGTCTATGATGTGTCCCAGTTCATGTTCGACCACCCCGGAGGCGAGGAGCTTCTTCTCCAGTACGGCGGCCAGGACGTCACCGCCGTCATGGAGGACAAGCTCGAGCACCTCCACAGCGAGGCGGCCTACGAGATGCTGGAGGACTACTGCGTCGGAGTGCTGGACACGTCCAGCGGTGTGACCCTGCCCGCGGGAACTCCCAAATCCACCACCGACCTCTCCTCATCATCACCGACCTCCACGCTCGGAAAGAAGGAACCCTTCATCGACTACACGAAGCCCATGTTCATGCAGGTCTTTCGCAGCAACTACTCAAAGGAACGGTACCTCGAGCAGGTCCACATCCCCCGCCACCTCGGCTATCCCGCCCCCATCTTCGGGCACCCTCTGCTCGAGATGTTCACTCGCACCCCGTGGTACGTGGTGCCCATCGTCTGGGTGCCACTGTGGTCCTTGTGCGCCTACTTTGCCGTGCAGAGGATAGGCGTCACTGCAGCCGCTCAGCTCATGCCGTTGGGCGTCCTTCTGTGGAGCTTCATAGAGTACGCGCTCCATCGCTTCCTATTCCACGTCGAGGCCATCCTGCCCGACAACCGATACGCCCTTACAGCCCATTTTTTGCTGCACGGAATCCATCACTATCTTCCGATGGACAGGTCCGTCCGTTGTCCCTTCATGGTGCGCACTCCGTCAGACCAGCAGCACTGACATCCCTTTTCGACTCGCTTAGGATGCGTCTGGTCATGCCACCGGCACTCTCCATCTTTCTCGCCTGGAACCTCTGGCAGTTCTTTGCCCTGTTTCTCCCGCTGGACATTCAATGGGGATTGGCGCCCGGTGTGGTGGCCGGTTACGTTGGATACGATCTCATCCACTGTGAGCAAAATCGCCGCGTTTCTCCTTCCCAAAGATCGCATCTTGCGACCGCGCTCTTTCTCTGACTCCGAATCTTTCGCGTCATCTCTTTTGGCAGACTACCTCCATCATGGACGACCCTTCGCGGAGCACCTTCGCGAGATGAAGACGTATCACCTGAACCACCACTATCAGGACGCCAACATGGGGTACGGCATCACATCGAAGGTATGCGCGTGTGGTGTTTCCCGTCTCCTTCTTTTCGCTGCTTCCGAACCCCAGACTCATCATGATTTCGCCAGCTCTGGGACAAGGTCTTCGGGACACTTTTGAACTGATCTGATGTATCGAATACCTTCATCAACCCTGTCTGTGGGATTTCTAGGACAGCACGCGCGGGCGCGAAGCGCTTTTACTATAATATACTCCCCCCTAATCTCGAGACAGGCCTGATGGTTTCCGGGCTGCGTTTCGCGCAGGGTAAAGCTGGACAGCGGTTCGGCCTGTTTGCTGCAACAGATGAGAGATCACGCAGTCCCCAATCGATCAAGAGCTTAAACCGCGTCGTTTGAGGGAAAGGAGACAGGGGACGAAAGGGTAGCAAGCCATCTCCGGAAGCGACGCAACGGTTGGGGGGTATCTCGCTCCTTCCCTCTCCCTAATTCCCCTTCTGGTATGCGCGCCAACTTGGCCACCTCGCCCTTTACTTTCCATCCATTCCCAGCCGCGTTCGGACTCCTTCAAGGACCTTCTTGACTCGAGCGAGGAATTCACCTTCACCCGACCCTTTCCCTTGCACGACGCGGACCTGAGCGACCCCGTACGGCTCCACGATCTCGATTTCGTCCATGATGACGATCACCGACTCGCGCCAGCGCGTGGGAAGCGTCTTTGCGAGGTGGTCAAAGATGGCCTGTGTGTCGTGAGGTGGCGGCAATTTTTTCGTTTAGCTGCCAGCGATGTAGTGGGAATTTCACAAGTTTTGCAATGTAATCACCTGAGCATCCGGGGAGACGTTGTTTCCGACCCTGGCGATGGCGGCAGCCGAGCGGGCGGCGGCCTTCTCCATGGAGACGGGGCCTACGGGAACCAGTGCTGGCAAGGGACGCGGAACTCTCATGTTTTGGGGCCTTCCGTTGCGACCACGGGCCGCGTCGCTGCTGCCACCTTCATCCCCGATGCGAGCGAGTCCATACACCTCCTTGATGAAGTTGAGCTTGACGAGATGAAAATCGAACTTGATGGCGGAAGCGGGAGTAGGGCTCGAGGATTTGCCCGAAACGGACTGGGTGGGGCTGCTAGTGCCGTTCGTAGCTGCGTTGGAGACCGGTCGAGGGGAGGAAGGAGCCGATGATTTTTTCGACGCCGAGGGGGACGGCGAGGCCGAAGTACGTGCCGCGGCTGCTGCGGCAGCAGCAGCAAAGCTCATGACCGGTTTTCCGTTGGGGGCAGCGGCGGGTTTAGCGACAGGAGCGGGAGAAGAGCCTTCGGCAGGGGGTCCAGGGGTGGATGCTCGGCTAGGCTGACTACCCGTCGTCGAAGACGGACCGTGCTTGGACGCCTCCGCTGAGTCCGCTGAGATGCTTTGAAGAACAACGGCACCGAACATGGGATCGTAAGAGAACACCAATCCCTCGAATACATTGTCGGGTGCCCGCCCGAACGTCTCTATCCGGACCCAGACGCCAACTGCCGCTGCAAAGTCATACTGATCGCGGTTGGCGTTACCACGCCCGTGTCCCTGGCCTTGGACGCTGCTGGTGACGCTGCTGTAGTGACTGTCAGCGGTGGTAGACGTCGCTGAGTAGGCCTCGGAATTTGGCGTGGAAGGCCCGGTGTCAGTCCGAGACATTGAGGCAGAGGAGTTCTGAGCGGTGCTGTCAGCGATCACGGCGGGTGTTCCAATGCCCATCATCGATGAAGAAGATCCTTTGCGGCTCTTTCTCGTTATGCAAGTATTGGTATCAGTTGACGTGGGAACCGCAGCGAAATCCGACGGTAAGGCTTAGACAACGGGGAAACCTCACGACGCGAGAAGCAGTTGCAGAGACTACTCGTCCGACGGACGAGAGACAGAGATCGAAGTGACTGGGTGAGGTCACCGAAGGTCCGAGCGTAGCTGCGAAGCGGGGATGTCCTGGGAACTCCCGGGCCGATGGGGATGTTCAAGGATTTGTCGTCGAAGGTCTTTGCCCTCCCCATGCGCCACCTACCGGGTACGGTGTGCTCGCGCACGCGGTTTCGAACCTTTCCAACTGCACCGAATTCAGGCACAGAACGCAGCCATCATGTCGCAACCAACAGCACGGAGAACCGTAAAGACTCTCGCGACGTCGTTCACTACATGCGGGGCTCAGGTATCTGAGTGCCCGCAGCCGCTTTGCTATGGAATGTGAAATCTCCGCTTATCAGTTTACCAGGCCACCGTGTACGGACAGTGCGTGAACCGGATCTTTGGTGATATGCAAAAAGACTCGTGTCGCCAAGAGTTTGCCGCTTTCAAAGAGTGCTTCACAAAAGCGGTAGGTCCATCTTGATACAACCATGTCTCTAGCAGGCGCTGATGTCGCAGGTCACCTCCTTTAGCTCAAGCGGCGGTAGACAATACGCTTTGCCAAAACGAATGCCATGTTCAGTGTCCGATCTTTGATGTCGTCAGACTTAGTGGTGGCCTGGCATATACCGGACCAGTACGGTCTCAGTTACTCATGACGCCCGCAGACTTGCGAGCACCTTCGATTCTCATGAGAAGGTTTTGCGGCTGCATATCCGTGACTAGAAAGCCGCGTCTACAACCCCCCTCAATCCGCTATGAAGGTTGAGAGAGAAAGGGGAATGCCAACGATGCAAATTTGCTTAGGACGCAGAGGATGACGGGCGATAGCGCGAGCCCGTTCGAATGACGATCTAGAAGTAGGCTCACCGTCGATTCCCATCGGTTGTTTGCATACACGTACATGCATATGCTCGATTTCCAATGATATCTATAGACTTGTATAGTCAATGTTGTGCAAGAACGGGTGGCAGGTCAAGCCATGATTGACCCGTGGGACAAGTCTCTCCACATTTCACCGGTAATTTAGATGGATATCCCATCTGTTGATGATTCCGGGTCTGGCTTACATGTATTTACCGCGGCCTACGGCAGCATCCTGATCGGAAGCGCCTTCGGGACTGCCTGCCTGCCCAGCCGAAGCACAAATAAGGGACGTGCTGCCTAAAAACGAAGCCACCCCTTCTTTCCGTGGAGTCAAGTCAGTCAACATACCGCACTGCGCGGGCATACAAAAAGGCGGTGGGACCCTCCTGCCCCTCCCTCCAACTACTGCCCTCCACCCTATATCCTCATCCAAAGAACCAGGTAGCTTGTATCACCGAGCTTCGTCGTCTCTCTCCGTCGCCCTCATCGGCCAACTCCTAGTGTTCAAGTACTGATCAACTGTGCTCGCACAGCCTCCTGTTTTTCCCCTCTGGTCACTCTCGCGATCGAAACTTATTCTTGCCTTATCGGCCTCTGATAGCCTCGAATCAGTATGCACGTTCGTTTGGCAAGCCTCGCCGCTGTTGTGGTGGTGGCCATCAGCTCTGTCGCCGCCTCACCTGCGAGGGACATTGTCGGATCATCCATTCCAGACAGCTACCTTGTAGTCTTGCGAAGGGATGCTGATGGTCAGTGCTTTCCCAGCATGCCCTCGTGTATCTGCATGCGCATGATCTGACTCTTCGTTGCAGTCACCAGTCACATGAATTGGCTGCAGAACACCATCGCTCCCACTCCTGAGTTGACTGTGCAAGCCCTTGAAGACGGTGTGAATGTTGATCTGTTTGCTCCGGTCAGCCTTTACGGGATCAAGCATCACTACAACTTTGCGGACTTTCGCGGATACGCCGCTCGCCTCCCCAGGGACGTCGCAAAGGCTCTCAAGTCTGACCCTTCCGTAGAGTATGTCGAGGAGGACAAAGTCGTGAGCATCATGGGATCCCAGAAGAACCCGCCTTCTTGGGGTATCGTGCGTCTTTCCACTCGCGATCTGCCCCTCTCCAAGACCTACGACTACCCCGACTCTGCCGGAAGTATGTATAGGGACGATGCATGCTTCAATCTCTTGGCACGAGATCTGATTGGTTTGCTGCTTTCTCAGGTGGAGTTGATGCTTATATCATCGACACTGGGATTTTCATTGCCCATCCTGAATTCGAGGGACGCGCCAAGATTGGCAAGAGCTTTGCGTCCGACGGAGACACGGACGGGAATGGTCACGGCACACACGTATGTACCCGTCACGAAATCGTATCTTCTTCATACTTCCAGCTGACACAGGCTCAACGTTTCAAAGGTTGCTGGGACCATTGGCTCCAAGACATATGGAGTCGCTAAGAACGTGAACCTTATCGCAGTGAAAGTTCTCGACGCTCGAGGATCTGGAACCACGTCGGATGTGATTGCTGGCGTGGAGTGGGTTGCCACCAACGCCCCGAAGTCGGGCCGCAAGTCCGTGGCGAACATGTCATTGGGAGGCGGTGCCTCGACCACCCTCGACAGGGCTGTCCAAGCAGCTATCCGCGCTGGCGTCAACTTTGCCGTTGCGGCAGGCAACTCGGCCCGTGACGCTTGCCTTCTTTCGCCTGGTCGCGTAGCAGAGGCCGTCACCGTTGCCGCTTCCGACAAGAACGACAAGCTTGCTTCCTTCTCGGAACGAGGAACGTGCGTTGATATCATCGCTCCTGGTGTCGACATCACCTCCACTTGGAACAACGGCCAGACCAATACCATCTCGGGAACCTCCATGGCCACCCCTCACGTTGCTGGGGTCATCGCTCTTGCCCTCGCCGAAGGAAACTTTTCAAGT
Source organism: Thoreauomyces humboldtii (assembly GCA_027596035.1). NCBI lineage: Eukaryota > Fungi > Chytridiomycota > Chytridiomycetes > Spizellomycetales > Powellomycetaceae > Thoreauomyces > Thoreauomyces humboldtii. The sequence continues at coordinate 4,528 of JADGJA010000797.1, read as the reverse complement.
CCCCTCGAAGTCCAGACCTACCTCAAAACTATTGCCTCCAAGGATCGCATTACTGGAACTTTGTCAAAGACCCCTAACAGTCTCCTTTACAACCACGTCCTCGGGGGGAAAATCCCCGATGCGGAACCCGCTCTCCCCAAACCCCTCCCCCCGAGCGACCCTAACGAGCCCGCCCCGGGGGACGGAGTTTGCCCGTTCCCTCAGTGTCTCTTTGATCCAGGTATGACATCTAACTTTTACTTTAGCCCACGCGGAAGCTGACCCAATTTCTCCGTTCGTAGCCTGCACTGAGTGCTGTGTCGATTGCCTGTGGAAGTAAGGCGCTTTTCCGGCGTTCTTGATACCTCGCGCCTCATACTTCCTGTATTATCGACGCCTGCTTCTACTGTTTGTCCCTGCCGACCTCGTCGCGGGAACCTTTCTGCGCTCCCATCGGAGTTTGTATGGGGTACATTAAGCAGAGATTTCAAATGATTGATCATGAGGACTCTACTTCTCTAAGAAGCCGATAGAGGAGTTGCATGGGCATGCCGATGATCGAATCCTCGTCGCCTTCTCGCTTGGTTAGGTACGGGTGAAGTAGGGCTGGATGGACAAGAGGAACCTCGATCAGAGCGAACCCCGTTAGGGACGAAAAAGACACGGTAAGTTCCATCTTACGGTCGTCGATCATGAATCCTCCCGAGCAGTACATGACATCTCCCTTGGCGATGAGCTCGTCAACAACGCTGTCTGGTATCTCTATAAAATGCTGGCGGGCGATGTCGATGCCTTCGACACGCTTGCCGGTCCCCATGTTGGCTGTTTGCCACGCAGTGAGCGAGTCTGGCCCTTCTACGCAAGCCACATTTTCACATGCACACATTCGCGCATGCGAGGGTCCGAGGAAGGGAGAGAGATCACTCACTGACGACGATAGCCGAATGCGTTTCCGCTGGTTGCGTGGCATAGCTTCTCAGATAAGCCCGACACTCATCCCGACTCTTGGGTTTCTCCCTCACGCCGCCATTGTACGCCACGACCTGGTCGGTCGTCACGAGGAGACAGGCCGGTGCATGTGATCCGAGGCTGGACACGAGTGCATCTGCTTTTGCACGAGCGACTGTAAGGGCTACGCTGGAAGGATTTGCTTCGTCTCTGTTAAGAACGTTTTTCTCGGCGATGTCGGGGGACAGAGTTGTGAACGTGAGGTTGTTCGCTTTTAGGATGGAGGCCCGGTACTTTGACGATGAACCGAGGATGATGGGCAACGACGGCGTGTAGGGACTTTGCGGGTGGGACATAGTTTCTTACAGTTGGGACTGGGTTTCTGTTGGAAGCACTCGGGCGTGCGAAAAGTGGAAGGGCTGTCCAGACACCTCGGACAGCGCTTACTAAGCCGAAATCTTCACTACAGTCAGTACACTGCCGCACTGCCCTCCGCGAACAGGAGCCAGGATCATCAGGAATAGCAGCGGTTGTGGAATGTTCTTTCGACGATCACCTTTCTTGGCATGAAAGGAGGCGGTGAGGTCATGCTGGAATCTGGCCCACAGCCCTCACAGTCACAGAAGTTGACAGAACCATCTCGCGCGGGGTACTGTGCGGTTGCAATTGCATGCTGAACTGTGCGGCGCATCATGGGCTCGTGTTGGCTGAGCATCAAACATATCCAGCACTTGACCTGCAGTCCTGGTTAGGAAGTTCCATTTGGCCCGCAGGCTTGAAAGCCGCTCTCCCCCCTCTCGACAGCGACTCGTGTACCATTCTCACCCAGCCCCATCGGTCGTCCTCAACTTCGAGTCTTCGAGGACGCACAGATGCATAGCCCACCTCCGAAACAACCCCGAGGACCGATACCCTACCGTACTGTGCAAGACCCTCATACTGTATGAAAGGGGTTGTGAACATCGGTCCAGTGCCTTCGATAACATTCCCAACAACCTTTCACTGACCATCTTTGTCAATCAAATCCCCACCTCTCCCTGCTCTCAAATATAGCCAAAGCCGAATCATGGGTCGCATCACCGGAGCCGTCGCTCAACCATCGCGTCCTCTATCGGGAACAACGCTTCCTCCGCCAAGTACACCAATAACCCTGGATCCTACACCACCGGTCAGCAGCAATCGAGCAGATCTCCGGTGACATTCCGCAACAAACGGTAGTCCACGGTCTCGGCACCTCCCTTTCTTCTGGCTTCCCTACCGACCTTCCACCAACTCTCTACCCGCTCGTGCCCAATTGGCCCCGCTTCCTCGGCGAGCTTCAATCCGCTTCCTCCCGGCATGCCTCCCATGAGCAGAACGCCTGGAATGAGGCTCAGAACGTCCTCCGTGCGTGGAATCCTCAGTATTTTGGACCCAGGGGCCTGCACGTCGACCTTGCCGGTGAGCCCGGGCATGCAAGCAACTTCAGCAACAACCTAGGGAACAATGTGATGGGGAACGACGACTACGGACAGCGTCACGGTCGGAAACAAGGACCGGGAATCATCCACACAGTCATCGGCATGGCGTTCCAGACGTCGGCGGGCACGGGAACGCAGCCGGAGCTGATCATCACAAGGACGCAGCAGCAGCAGCAGCAGTCATACGGCGTCCCTCATCAGCAGGGATATCCACAGCAGCAGCAGAGCAGTCAGCAGTCATACGGCGTCCCTCAGCAGCAGGGATATCCGCTCCAGCAGCAGCAGAGCAGTCAGCAGTCATATGGAGTCCCGCAACAGGGATATCCCCAGCCGCAGCAGGGTGGCCAGCAGTCGTACGGCGTACCTCAGCAGGGGTATGGGACTCGCGACGTGGCTAGTAGCGCCGCTGGACCACCCCCTTACGTTCCCGTGGCTGGCTTGGGCCATCAAGCTTCCGAAGTGAAGTCGTAGATATACTCTTAACTATTTTGGCTCTCTTCTGAACGCGGAAATGTTATTCCTTGTCACCTTGAGATTGCTCTACGTATATTGTGGAAATGGGTTACATCGACACGATGCGAGGAAAAGGGGGTGACTAGGGGAGTGATTAGCCTTTTGCAGTAGAACCGTCCTGCACTTCCACGGAACTTCTGTAACCTGATGGCGGCGGAAGCAAGGCATCAGGGCTCAACTCGAGGGAGGGCAGCTGTCTGATCTGGTTGTTGGTGGCCATCTGCCTCTGTGCGTGTCCAGCCAGTTGGGTCTTTCCCGCATGCAACAGTCGCTTCGTCGCCAAGAACTTCACCGGTGTACAGCAACTCGAGCGTGGTGAAGGCATCGTCGTTCCGTTATCCATCCTCGTAGTATCGATACTCTCTGCTTCTGCCGTACCTTTGCCGGCTTCAGATTCTTGTCCCGCTTTAAACGATACCCCAACTTAAGGCAGTAGTTCCCTTGCCAAGCTCTACACAACAAACGATGCTCGGCACAGCAACACCAGAACATGCAGTGCCCATTGCCATTCCTTCCTTCTCCGCTCGTCGCAAACCTGCAGACGATCAGGAGATTGATCTTGTCGCTGTGACCGTTACAAAGCGCCCGGCCCCGGTGACCCGTCGCCCTTCAAAGCCCACTGACCTCTCCCACGCAGGTCTTGCTTCCGACGGTCCGAAAGCTGATTCAGTACGTTCAACACAGCATAACGATTTTGTGAAGGACGCGGAATGCCATGATGAGGTCGACATTCTGGACGGCATTGATGTCAACTTTCCCTCGGACGAGGACGACGAAGGTGCAGCTTTCTCCGACGGCGCTCTTCCCGATGACCTTCACCCTGGACCCTCCCCGATACCCCACCTCCTCGTTCCCTCCATGTCCCGTCGAGGTTCCACTGCGAGCAGTGTAGGATCTCTCCCGTCGTTCGTACCGCAAACTCCCTGCAACACACCGAACCAGTCCTACCCCTTCCTCTCCTCCTCCCACCTGCGATCCCAGCTGCAGGCCGTGGCATCCCTGACCGAAGGCAGAAACTCTAGTCTCGGTTCCTCTCCCGTCCCATCCATGTCACGTCGTCCCAGCGTGGCCAGCAGCATCGCGTCCTCGTTCGTCCCAGGAACCCCGTCAAACACTCCCACGGCCACGAGCACCATGCTCCTTTCGTCCCCGACGACTCTCCGGTCGGGGCTTCAGTCATTGCACGCTTCCCTCGCCGACCATCTCGCCGCCGCGGGCGCCGTCCCATCCGAACAGGTCTCGACGTCCTCGTCCGCTCCCACATCTCCCACCCAATCTCCTTGCAACTCAATGACTTCCTCCCCGCCGTCCTCGACGTTGACGACCTTCTCCACGTCCTCCCCGGCCCTCTCCCTCGTGGAAGGCGTGGCGACGGCGGCGCCTCTGGCTAGGTCCGTCACTTTCGCCCCTGCCGTCGAGGTGAACACCCATCGGGAATGGAAGAAGCAGCTGAACGGATACAGGAAGGCGAGAAAGGCGGGCAAGGACGGGGGAGGAGGAGGCGGAGCGAAATGGCGCATCACGAGTCTGTTCGGAAGCAGTTTGTGATCCGCAAAGGGGACCCCCATCCTTCACCTCAGTGACCGTTCGTTACCGTTAGCGACTTCCTTTGCACGTCAGCCTAGCCC
>JADGJA010000796.1:0-10590 GCA_027596035.1 Thoreauomyces humboldtii | reverse complement strand
CCCCAAAATCATCTGCCCCTGCAACTCAATGTGGCAGGCATTTCAGTAGCAGCTTGAGTTTCGCCCTCTTTGATTGTCCGAGTCTCAGTGGAAGGGTGTTGAGGTACGAAGGCGCTGTTGGGGTTTTCAGGGCTGAAGAGGACGGTGCTGGCGCAAAGTGAGTGGGACGATGGTACGCCGGTGTAGGGGAGGAAAGAGTCGACACTGCTGGTGAATTGATGATGTTGGATGCAGAGGAAACGGGTGTCTCAGACGATGACGAGACGGACGACGTCGCAGGCCCTGACGAACGCTGAACGTTTGCTGTTAGCGGCACCTTCACGTAGGTAGTGTCACGTGACAAGCCTACCTCGATAATGCTGGCTGCCCCATCTCCTCCCTCGGGCAGAAGAGCATCTGTCCAGTTACCGTTTTTGACCTCTCCAATGACCTCCTCATCCACGTCCTCCCACCATTCTGCCCCCGCCTCCAACAAGCCTGACACGAGACCCGTCTCTTCGTCGGGCTCGGGTAAGCGGGCGAGCTCATCCTGATTTCGGCGGCTCGAACTGGCTGTTATCGGGATTTTGAGATGGTGTCTGCGATCTCGCCCGCACGCTCATTGATGTCGCGTTGAAGCTGAAGGTCCCATGCGTTGACGTCCAGATCCAGGTCCTCGAGCATCGGAAGGAACTGAGATTCGTCCAGGTTGAGCGGTCCGTTGGCGTATTCCGCATACCGGAGTGCCCTGGAAAGAAAGTCCTGTGCGGATGCGTCCGGGATCCCGGATCTGAGCATGTGGATCTGAGCTTAGGTTTGCGTTGTGCCAGTAATCTAATATGTCCTTCTTATCCCGCCACGGGTGTACTTCGTACCATCCACGAGAATCCTCGATCGTGATTTTCGTGGATAGGAGAAGGATGGCGTCGGGCGATCAAAGGCCAGCAGTATGTTTGGACACCTAGGCCTGTCTTTCTGCATCTCCGATGATGCGACGCCGCGCAATCATGGGTATCATTCGCAACGGGTATCCAACCGCGCAATGATGGGCATCCTTCGTTGCCGCAAACGAACATACATACCTTGATTCGTGTCCAAACGTTAGCGGAGGTGGCATCTCCGATGGGGTCACGATGTCCTTGCCGTCCCTTCGCCTGATCTGGTTTGCGAGCGCGAGGAGGACTTGATTTGTAAGTGCTCTGAGGGGCGAACACGGAATAGTTCGTGAGATTCCGGTTACGCTTCTCGTGACGAACGACATATGCCTTTCTCTGTTTCTCGTCGTTTAGCAGCTCGATGGTTTTCGGCAACTCGACCTTTTTCGAGAGATCTCGCAGCATGATGATGTCGTACGTCTTGGCATACCTTATCTCGTCAGGAATAGGCTTGTTATGCTGAAGTGCTTCGTGATCATGGCTTACCTCACGTAGATGGGAGGAGCGTCGGCGAACAAGAGGTCCTCCGGATCTTGTGGGTTCGCTTGTTTCTGTTGTTGTTTTCGAGCTGCGATCTAACCTGATTGATTGTTGGGTCTCTAGTTTGGATTGAGTGGTGTGCCTTCATCTCAGACCAAAAGCTTCTGGCAGTCCTAAGATTCCGCGCCGTGCGTATGCAGCGCTATGTTCCTCTATGGGAACTCCCACGCACGGATAACCGGCAGACCCACGAATGTGCCATAGAGGCTATCTTTATTCTATGATTCCGGGCTGTAGCTTAACGATGTAAGAGCCAATGGCTTGTGGCCATTGGTTGCTGCCTCCCAACAGAGAGTTGGTAAACCAACTGACAGAGGCACAACAGCCATCGTCTGCCGTTGTCCCATGTTGGTCCACGTGTTAGTCTCATTATCCTTGAAATACCACCTGGCTGAGCGTGGACTGAGAGATAGATTAGGAGTCTAATACGTGGTCATGCGAACTCATAGCAATGACAGGGTTTTGCTCCGGGACTCTTTACACCTTACACAATACCGTGCTAATCAGTGCAATAACATAGAATTCTCCCGTTCGAGGTCGGAGCCCAGCGAGAAGGCAAAGGGCCTGACGAAGATTGCGGCAGGCCGGTCCAGCGTCTTCCTCTTGGTAACCGGCTTGTAAATGCACCAGTTAGTGCTACCCGAGCGCTTGAACGATCTGCAAGGGACCATGAGAAGCTCCTTAACCTGATCGGCGTTCTCTTGAAAGTAGTGCACGCGGGTCCACGATCAAATCACGGAGACATCGTTGACACAGGCTGAAGCTTGACAAGATCCGATGGCAAGCATACGGGCCAATTGTCTGTCCTAGCTCCGTGAATCATCAATCCTCTTTGTTCCGACCCACGCCGTCGAAGTCCAAGAACCAAGGAGACTAATCCGGAACTGAGCAGATCCAAGCAAGATCCAAGCAGATTGCAGGCGGCCTTGACGAGCTAAAATGAAAGATTACCCTGGGCATAAAACGTGGTTCCATCGTCCCGGTATGGAAAAGCAGGAAACGAATCGAATTTGGCTGCATTCCATAGAACCGCTCCAGTGGCGTGCAAGTGTGACCTGCGCGTCGCGGCACCGCTCCTTAACTTGATCGGTGTCTTTCTTGAAATCAGTATACGGGGACTCCATGATCCACGATCATTTCGTCACAAAATCGTTGGGACCGGCTGAAGCTTGACCAGATCGGTTGGCAAGCTTGCGGTATGTCATGTCATCTGTCCTCGGTCGTGCAACGTCAATCTGCTTTCATCGGATAGCGGTTCACGTTCGTTTTGAGCCGCGGATCAGATGGGCCCGGGTTTGGGAACTGGTCCAAGTAAGGCAAGGTAGATCTTGTAGGCGGCCTCTGGCAAGCTAAAGTGAACGAGCACCCTTGGCACAGAACGTGTTACCATCTTCCAGGTCCAGAAGAGCAGAACGGGATCGAGTATGTAAGGATGTCGAGGAACAGTCCACTCAGACTTGCCGCCTTTTCGTGTGGCGAGCTCCTAGCGAACGACATCTGCTTCCTCCATACCTCCTTCCAGCTCCAGCCTGGTAGGCGGCAGACTGGAACAAAACTGTAGAAAGCGTTAGTTTCAGTCAGTACATCACTGCTAGCCGAACTTCGCTCCGCAGAGTTTGAGAGAACGGGACAAAGCTAAGATAGGATTCAGTTAGGATTGGCACAACATGCAGCACTGTGGTCTGGAATGGTGGTCTTTGTCGTCCAAGTCTGAGTTGCTGTCTGGGGCAAAAATTGCGCTTCTGGCGCCAGTTCAAAGTGTCGGAAGCAAAGTGCTGCGCTGTGCTCTGACGAACTTCAGCCTGATGGATACACGGATTCGCAGCTTGGAAGTGATGGCCGTGGAGGAACCCGTCGAGCAGGCACATCCCGCGAGTCCGCACATCGCGCGCTTGTACTTGGGAAAGCTGAAAGAGGTCTGCCTCGGCGGTACCCTGGCAAGTCGAAGACGTGCTCCTTGGAACAAACACAATCAGATAAGAGTCCGATGGGTGTGTCGATGATGTACAGTCTGCAGGAGGAAGCATTCACATCAGCGGCCCGCAAGGGGTGCGGTGGATACACATCAGTGAGGCGCAGAGAGGTCCGCCCTGGCGGTACCGGCGGGGCGAGCAGACGTTCGGCTTGTACAAGGTTTTCGTTCTCGTTGCGGTGCACGACGATATGGCCAAGGAAGGATCGCACATATATCGGCGGGGCGTCCGCGACCAGGAGCCTGGAGGCGAAACTTCCCTCTCGCAGCATGGCATGGGTAACGCGCGCGTCGTTGAACTTGTACAATCTTCCACTGTGATCAATCGCAGGAAACCGTAGCAGTGACCGTCGCACAATGTCGCCGCTATAGACTAGACCGACGTGCAGGGGATACGAATGAGGACCCGACGTGCGCGGAGGGTTCTCTTTTTGGCGTTCGCGGACTGAAGTGGCTCGGGCCTTGTCGGTGTGGTTTGACGAAGAATCGAGTTGGAACTTTGCGAGCGGCTGTGACCGGTCTGACTGAGAGACCGAGGCCGAAAGCTGAACTGAGAAAGTGAGACTGAACGAGGCTTGTCGTGGGAACAAGGACATGTTGGATTGTGAGGGGCTGTGAGATGCGTAGGCAGAGACAGACCGAAGACCTTAACAATGGACGGGTGTCGGGATGAGGATTCGCGTTCGATCCTTTGCGTCTGGTTGTCGGGTACAAAGTGTTGGTCGGTGGACCATCCTTCCTCGTCCTCTGAGAGAGTCTGAGAGAGAGAGAGAGAGAGAGAGAGAGAGAGAGAGGGCGAAGACACCACGTAGTGCTCATGGCCGTGTGACAGGCGAAATGTCTCATTGGGGATCGTGGAGACGAGAGAGATCCTTTGGGGTGTTGGGCTCTCTACCACCACCAACACAGGGAGGCCGTTCGCCATCTCCGCCCCCAGAAACGAAGCCATGGCGAAAGGCTTCCAACAAGACCTACAAGTCCCCACGTCTGCCTCTGACCCTACCTTGCCTCCAGCTCCTCATTCCAACAGCACGATGTTTACCACCGCAGAATGGGCCACGAACAAGGAGACCATCCTCGCCCCCTTCTCCAACTGCGACATGGACAGGTTCATCGCAACGTTCCCAGACATGATTCTTCTTCTTGGCCGCTGGCTCCGTGGGCTGATCGGGTTCCAGTGATCTGACCGAAACTGGAGGATTTCTCCACCTGTTTACCCTCGTCTACGATGGGTGGTGGTGGTCTTCTCAAGTGAGAACGTTACGAAACACACGCATTGAGAGGACGACATCGGGTCTTTCTGGGCATCGAGGATCTCTCATCGCCGTCTGGTACTCGTTCAGGAAGCGTGCCAGGTCCCCCCCAGGTGTCATCTGTCGAAACACATGCCTGCCGATGCACAAGAAGGCACCAATTGCTGTACTCCCCGTTGCAGGTAGTGTCATACAACAAGCTCTGCTATGATGCACCTACATGTACATCCCGGGAAGCGTTCACGTCGGAAAGTTCCTTTTTCCTCTTTCCTACTTCTCCTCATTTTTCCATTTCACACCTCCTCGCGTTCGTTTTCCACAAATACGGGTGCTCTGACCGGATAAGGAGGGAAATCATAAGCGAACGGACAAGGATTCGGAAAGGTGTACGATTCCACCCACACACTTGGCTTCTGGATCCCTCACCTCCACTCCACCATCGTGTGACTCATCTGTGCACACAGTGCCCCGTCATCCCTGCCATCGCATCGCGCGAGCGTAAGCGAACCGATCCTCGGGCGGCACCCGTTGCACCAAAATGGCGTACGGTCTGACGTATCGAGCCGGAGCCGTGTAGATGCTTCCATGACGCACGCTCGTGACGTGACGGGGATGCACGCGGTTCTGAATCACGATTCGATAGAACTCGTCGGAGGACGACGAGGATGACGACGAGGATGACGATGACGATGACGATGACGAAGAGGTGGACTCGGAGGGGAGGTGGAAGAGCCCTCGTGCTTCGGAGTATCCCAGGGCGATGTGGAGATGCGTCGTTGACCAGACGATGGACGTGTTGTAGCCGTCTCGAGCGATGGACGACGCGCTTCTGAACGATGTTCTGGTGAAAGAGTGAACACCCATCAAGTGTTGTGAGTCTTAGGGTAGGGCGGGGAGATGTGAGGTGATGTGGAAGGGAAGAGACAAATGCCCAAACTCACCCATGATACGTGACCATCCACTCTCCTTTCGAACTCCGGTTCCTGGGTCCCGTCTCCCCCAACCACTCGTCATCATCGTACTTTCCGAGCACCTTCAGACCGAAGCGAAGCCACCCCGAAGGACGACTGTACCGTCTCCCCCCACGCTTGACGCCCACGCCGTCGCCGGTCTCGGTCGTGTACTCTCTGTCCCATCTGCTGTCGAGGAGGTCGACGGGGAGGAAGGAGAGGAAGCGGCGGGGAGAGGGAAGTGGGTCGATCTGGAGGTATGTACTGTGAGCCAGGGTGGAGAGCCGGATGGTGTCGTGCAGCTCTGTGCGATCGTGGGCCAGACGAAGGTGGCTTGCGTCGGGTTGGTGACTTTGCACCCGACTTTGCTTTTGGATGATCTGAAGCTTCAGTGCGGCGACGGTCGAGTCATACGGGACTTCAATTTCAAAACGGAGGTAGATGAAGGCGGATGATGCAGACCGAAGGATCCGGAGGGAGGGGTTTGACACAAACCTTGCAGAACAATAGGGTCCACACATCGAAAGTTGATCTCCAGAAAAGAACCATCGACCGGAGGAGGTTTTGGCTTTGGGTCCACCTGCGCTGACCACATCCTGAAGAAATCCATGTCGTCGAGTTCCGAGTCGGTGTCGGAGAAATGCTCATGCTTCAAGTCTGTTGGAGATGAAGTCTCGTCTCGTGGTTCCGCAGGAGGAACGAGGGCAGAGACTTTCCATTTGGTGCTGGGTTTGGCCTTAAGACGTCGGTCGTAAGGCCGATGCCGGGAGGACATATGGTAACTGTGTCGAGAGATCATGGTTGTGGTGCGCTTGGAGGTGTGAGAAGCGCAGACAAGAGGACAGGTTCGACGTCCAGCAATGTCAAGCTTGGCTCCTGGGCTTCCTCAAATTCGTCGTTGCTGTAGAGGACTCTCTCTCTCTGCGCCGCCGCCGAAGGTTCCAAGCTGCAGACTGACCTGACGGACTGACGGACTGACGGACGGCGTCCTCGACAGCGGCCTGAAGGATCCGCTCACCAAGAGCTTCGCCGGCAGAGACCCAGCTCCTATCACGTTGCCAGACACCTCAGCAATGACGGACTCGGACGTCGAGCAGCCCCAGGCTGCGATCAAGGAAGAAGAAGAGCAGCAGAACCTCAAACGCAAACGAACGCCCAGCAAGCCCAAAACGGTGAAGATCGAGGACAAGGACGAGTCGACCCAAGACGAAAAGAGAACGAGACGGAACCCGCATCACACTGCTCCACCACACATCACCCGAGACTGGAACGACGCACTCCTTCTCTCGCTCGTGACCACCCACAATCGCTCCTGGAAACCCGTCGCCGAAGCTTACAACGGCGCGATGTCTCGCACGCCGGAGCAGCTACGAAGTCGATGGCGGTCCATCGGCGTCGACGCTCGCGATGTGACTCGTGATACCGACGAGGACAAGAAGCTGAGAGGCATCGTGGAAGAGGTTGGAGCAAAGTGGACGGATGTGAAGAAGGCTTGGGATGACCGGTACGGGGTTTCGGCAGAACAGTGTGGCGTACCTTGGAGGAAAGGAGGGTTTGATCCGGTGCTGAAGCAGCATGTGGAATCGAGATCGATGGAGAGGAGGGCTATGGGAAGTCTGCATCTATCGTGTTGAACAGAGCTGAAGCAAGTCGGTATCGATACCAAACTGAACATGTTCTTGGTTCGCTACATCTGGGTGTTCAAAACTTGCCCCACTACTAGCTCTGCGCTCCCATCGCCTCTTCCCTGCACTCAACCTCTCTTCTCCAGAGTGCGCCATCTTCCCCTGATCTGCTCAGCCGAGACTCCATGACTGTCAGCCCAAGCCTTCGCGACCTCGGCCCACTTCGTGCCGAGTTCCTGAACCAACTGCCTCAGCTCCCTATCCTCCTCCGTGTCGTTCGTGCCATCGCGTCCCTCGATGCTACGCCATCTGCCATGAATCTGCTCTGCCGTACGACCCGTCTTAAGATTATAGGCTTCCGCTACGGGTTTCCACCACTTTCCGTGCTGCAGCATGCACCTGCGCAGGAGCGCGTCGTCCCATGTCGGTTTGATCTGATGAAATGGACAGTAAGACATGTGCAAAGAGAAACGGTCACGCCGCAGGACTACGCAACTGTCTAGACGCACCTTCTTTGCCCTCGAAGTTGCAACGCCATTTGCCTCGATCTTTTGTTTCTTGGGCTTCGGATCGGTCTTGGCTGCGGCGGCCCGCTTCCGCTTCGGTTTCGGTCGCGCAGCCACGTCTTCCTCAGGCTCTGGTTGGTAGTCTTCGAACTGAGACCCGTCGGAAAGATCCTGGTTCGGCGGTTCGCTGTTGAGGTCCACCATGATTTTGACGTGCGGTGTGCTGTATGAGATGAGACTTGGTCGGGAGGGCTTTTTTGAGAGGTAGAGGGGTCGTCTTCGTTTTGTCGCTCGACGTACTTTGTCTCTGCTGGAGAACTGGTCACCGGGCGACTCCCAGCACCTGCCAGGTGCAAACGTGGGGGGGGGGGGAAGGGACAGACCGACCGGTAATCGCAGGGTCATCCGGGGGTTGCGTCCGGCGGCGGCGGCTTCAGTAGGACTTCCAGAACCCGTCACTTTCCTGCAGTTGGCAGTTAGGCTGTCGACCACGCACGCAGGTCCACCAGCAGCGAAACCGGAGACCAGAGACATACAGTTGCCATTCCGAGACAGGCCACGGGGAAGGAACACACCTCGGCGATGAGGAGAACGATAGCTAGAATCTGGAACTTTGGCTGGAGCATCCCGAAGAGACTCTTCTACTTTTGGGCTGGCTGCATCTTCATCGTACTTTGCTTGGTCATTCTCATCCCCGCAAGCTTCATCTACTGCTGCAAGTATCTCCTCGACGGCGACGTTGATATGGGCACTCTCTCCAAAGTCTTCAAAGCACTCTACGTATGTCCAACCACCAGCCGTCGCACGCTGCATGAATCATCGCAGCCGACTGATACATTTGACAGATTCGTCGTATCAAGAAAGACAAGACAACCGAGGAGCCAGCCATGCCCGTGACGAGATCCACCGCCGCCGCCGAGAAAGAGGTGCCCTACAACCTACGAAGTGAGCTATCCACAACTCCGTTGCGGGTCTTGAATTGCTGATGTCTGACCCGACCCTGAAGGCAAAGGTCCTGTTGAGGTCGACTTCACCACCGTACCAAAGGTCACCTCGTCGGCGGCGTCGTCCAGACGCAGTGTGCAGAGCAGCCACAGCGGGAGGAGCAGAGTTTCTGCTGCGTCACCGTCGCCGTCGCCGGTCCCGACCATCAAAGTCGTGTTTCAGCATCAAAGTCCTCTCACTCTGCAAGGTAAGCTTTCACACAATACCATGGGCGAAGGATCAAATCGCCAAAACCAACCCGCTCTTCCTTCCCCCGAACAGTGAGTTCCGACACCACCGTCGCGGACCTCAAGCTCCAGATCCTGAAAACCCACACCCTGACGCCCGGAACCAAGCTCCGTATCGCCCACTCCCGTCGAGAACTCCATGACGACCGCCTGCCCATCTCCACCTACGTCGTCCCCACATTCTTCGTCTCGATCCCTCTCCGGCTCGATCCCTTGCCGTGTCCCGAGCGCTTCAAGGCCATCTTCCCCGCCGAGCTCATGGATCCAGAGTGGGACAGGGACTACACCGTGAACTGCGACGACAAGACGGCCGTCAGTCGGGGCGGTCACAAGTATGCGAGACCCAAGGGGTGGTGGAGGTTCGGACTGAAGGTCAAGGGAAAGTACGAGGACGACAAGTGGCTCGGCGAAGTGGGACCGAGGAGCAAGAGTTCGAAGGGAGAGTGGATGGTCACCTATCATGGGTAAGAAACCTCCGTACACTACACGGCTCATTTCCCTTTCATCCTACCCCCCGTCGATTCACCCCTTGCCTTTTTCCAAAACTCCCCAGAACCGCATACCCAAACGCCGCCTCCATCGCCCGACAAGGCTACAACACGACCGAGGTGTGGTCCACGACCGAACTCCCCGTCACCATGTCCTACTCGGCGCGAGGCCACTACCCGGTCGGCACCGGGTTCTTCCGGGTCGTCATGCAGAACCGAGTCGATCCCAAACGCGTTACCCCGCAGGGTGCTGGCTCCGGCATCTTCACGGCCCGGTCAAAGTTCGTCAGACCGTATGCCATCCTGGTGCAGCCGGCTGTCGGGCTGTATAACTGATGAGTTGGGAGGGAGAGAAGGAGAGGTGGTGAGCGGGAGGGGGCGGCTTGGAGGAGGGTTTTGGCAGAGGGAAGGGTCGATGCGACGACGGTTGTAAAAGATCGAATCAAACAGATTGGAATGTCCGAGTGATCATCTTTGAGGGCGCCTGAGACAGGTTCCTCTTCGCTGCGTCGAGGACCTACCTGGTAGCTCTGCCGCTCATGTGGCTCCTTTACTCCATGTCGTCCATCGGACCGTCACGGCACGTCGAGGTTGTTCGACAGAACATGGGTCACTGCGGAGGTGCACGAGACACGAGACGCCATCAGCACTGGCAGATGAGAAGAGAAGCATGCAGCACGCCGGGGAAATGCGAAAAGGCGTTGATGCCGAAAGTAGAGGGTGAGGAACGGGGGGTTGGGTGAGTGGTTCAAGGGAAAAGCGAGAGATGCGACGGTCCTCGCAGCCATCCTGCGGTCGCCCTGTCGCCTACCCGCGCTCCGTCTCCTTCCACCTTCCAGCGACTTTCTGTCGCGACGACTCCTCAGGGTTCCCATTGCAGCAGCGTCTCACTACACCAGATGGCCAAATCCGCTGCAAAGAAGAAGACTTCACGGACAACAATCGAGCATTCGAAGGAATGTGGGTGATTCGCCCTCGTCAGCGCGCGAACCACCAATCTCATGTCGTCGAGCGCAACGAGAGCTGGACGTCACAGACACAGTCCCCCGCCAGGCTGCCGTCTTCTCTGGATATAATACATGGTTCCAGTTCTCCTCCTCCTCCTCCTCC
>JADGJA010000795.1:0-10598 GCA_027596035.1 Thoreauomyces humboldtii | reverse complement strand
CTTCAATAACGGTAACGTGAAAGAAGACATGGTAGACATCTCTCTTTTTACCTGAGTGAAGCAGAAGAACGAGTACACGAAGACGATGAACAGGAGAGCGAGCCGGGTCACGCCAATTCGAGCATCGACGGAAGAGGATGGATTTTGTATCAGGGAGTTCAGGAAGGCGGTCAGGCCGAATATGATCGTGACAGAGCTTGCAGCCAGGAACGTGCTTCCCATGACCTGATTCCGCAGGGCCTGGATGATGACGATGTCGTTGTTGGATTCGTATATGGCCAAGAGCCATCTGTGGGAAAAACGTTTTCCTGTATCAGCTTCCAACTGAAGGCATTCGCATCGAGATGCACCATTCACCTTCGTCGAATCCTCCTCGAGGTCGTGATGACCGTTTGTCTGTACCCGGAACGCACGCAATACGCCAGGAAGGTATGATAGGAAGCAACGATGATGAACGACAGGACTCCGCACAGGACATCCGGCATGGGTGACGGGAGAAGTAACAAGACTGCACTGTTGCCTTGGGAAACCGACGAATGAGCCATTTGTTTTTCTGCTGGCAAAGCCGACGACTGAAAGGTTAGTGCCATTCCGTCCCCAATGTACGGAGGGAACGAACCCGTAATGGTTCTGGGGGAGGGGGAGCGAGGTTGCGTGCTTTTGCGAACGCGTACCCGTTATCTTCTCTGGCGAGATGTGATGAGGCGCAGCAGTTGATATCGGTCCCTTAAGACATCCACGGGTTTCCCCACGATCCTCCGCCACGAAGAAGCTTGCAGCATGGCTCAAGGTGATGAGCGCGCCCGATTCTGTTGCAATCTAACCATAGTGCGCCCACCGGTGGGCTTACTACGCCTTCTCTTCTATTGCGGGGGTGGGGGCAAAAGTCTATGGATAGTGTGTACGTCCTTGAACTGCTTCAACGAGTCCAGGTTGTCCCACCACTTGTACAAAAAGTTCTCGACGATGAGACGGAACCATGGGGTAAGGAGCATCCCTGTTTGGTCTGCACGGGGCGGAAAGAAAGTGTTGTAAGCAGAAGGTATGGGTTTCCTCAGGTGCGAAGGACAGAAATCATGGTCACCTGCGGTCTCGAAGATGTCTTGCAATTCGGCCTTGCTGACCCATCGAACGGATTGAACCTCGTTGGGGTTGGGATCACTTGTGACGTTGCCTTGGAAGATAAAGATGTAGTCGACTGAAGATGGCAAGGGAAAGGAAGGATAAAGTAAGCCCGAGTGAAAAACGAGCGACCCGGTGAGCCGCTTCGAGCGGGAACGAGGAAGAAGAAACCAGAGACGCGTTCGCGTGGATGCAAAGCCCTGCCCTGCCCCGCAGGGGAAGGAAGAAGTCCGCGCTCCATGCAAGGAAGCACGACCTCGTGCGAAGGGCAAGCGACCCGTACTATCGCGCAAGAGAGGGTATCTTCACTCACTCTCATGCTCTCCCCAAAGTCCGTCGCTGGGTGCCAGATAGTGTATCCTCGTCAAGAACTGCAGCTGATCCAGCGGCACCTCCTCGCTCCTGATTCCCAGTTCGTGCTCCAGTTTCCTCTGAGCGGCTCTCCTGGCCCCGATCTGGTCCTCCTCTTCCGTCTCGTCCTCGACCATCAGGGGATGGGAGCAGCAGGTGTTCGTGTAGTATCCAGGAAAGGTGATCTTCTCGTCGGCTCGCTGCTGAAGGAGGAGTTTGCCTTCCGGGTTGAAGATGAAGACGCTGAAAGCTCGGTGGAGGAGTCCTTTGGCGATGTTCTCCATCAGATGGCCTGTGCGACCAAAGTCTGTGTTCAGCAACAGTGGGAGTGGCTCGAGGAATTGAAAAGCCTCGTACAATTCTTTTTGGAGTCTGCACCGATGGGCTTGTCGTTTTCGTCCACCACGATGCACTGCTCGCCCATCAGCCTGACCTGCTCCTCGTCGTAGGAGGCCCAGTCGAGAGTCATTGTTCTGCCGTTAGGAGATTGGGATGGAGCGAATTGGCGAACCGAGTTTCCTGGCCGGAAGAAAGGTGTGTGTGTAGTCTGGGTGTGGGAAGAAAATCGAGAGACCGAGAGAGACTGCTGTCACGCGTTCCCCTTGAAGCGGCTTGGTACTGTTTCCCAGATGGCCTGAGGAACCTGTCACCGTACGAGGCTGGAATTACCAGTGCGGACTTGGAGCCTGTACGATACGGCCATCCCAAAGGTGCAAGTTAGGTGGAGGCGCTGAAGACTGAAGAGCCCGGGAGACCTTGTTCAATGCTTATATCCAGTCCGATACGCAGTTCTTACCACGAAGTGCTAAGGCTTTCCCAGGCCCAACCAAGGGGCTTTCCCCACCCACCTGTACTTCACATTTTGGGTACTCTTTTTTCTATTTTGTAAACAAAACACATGGGACAATCCCTCCACCGCTTCTGGATGTGACCCCCGGTTCATCTCATGGGATAGTTCGCGGGCAGGTGGGCACGATTCCAGCAGCACTTGCAGATTTGGACAGCGACCAAGTCCAATGGTAGCGCTACTCGCTCGCTTGTTGAATGAGACACATCGTTCGCATATATATCCTGAAGTAGCTGTCGGTGCCCCATGCTGCTCGCTTCTTGTTTACGATGGGAGCTCGTAAGAGGTAACGTTTCGCAGTAGATTCTATTCTTCACAAAAGCTCCCCTTTCTCAAGACTATACACCCGGACCCCCACCGCAACATCGACCCGTCTCGTTCAGATCCCAGCGATATACGAGTTGGGTCGCGGCCGAGGCTGACCGGTGGAGGCACGCTCCCCGACGGCCGGTCCCGCCGTGACAGGGGAAGCCGTCCTTGGAACGTACTGAGCACCGGATTCCCCACCGGCCTCGGCGACGTAGCTTTGAGGTCTCGCCTGGGTCGTCGGAGGCTGTCCGACGTAAACGAGTCCCGCGTAGGTTCCTCCGTTGACGGATCCAGCCAGGACGACGTTCTGCACTTTGGCGAGCGTCCCGTCTTCCCACAGCTTCCGCATCATGACCTTGTAGGGCTCCGTCTTGCCGAACTTTGGAACCGAGTCGCCGGCCACCATCTGGAAGATGTGGGCTTCGGCCAGTGCGAACATCCCGGAGTTGATCACCTCGTCCGATGTCTGAGTGGAAGACTCCCAGAACGTGTCGGGAAGACTCTTGACGACCGAGCGGAACTCGGTGGACGTGGGTTCGATGGGAGCCGACTGGGACAGGTCCAGCTGGTTCGTGAAGAGCTCGAAGTAGGTGGAGAAGGGTTCCATGGTGGTGCGGAGTTGAGTCTGCTGTCTCGACGGAAGGTTGAGCTCGAAAGGTGCACCTTTGGCGACGTACTTCAGGTAGAGTGCGACGGCGTGGGCGAGGAGCAGTCCACGAGAATTGTCTTTTTCCGCTCCTTCCTTCTGAATGACGATGGCGACGTCGCGTGACGTCGAGTCGAGCATTTCGGATGGTTGCAGGGTGCGGAGCAAAGCATCGTGAGAGACTCGGAACCTTTCCACGTCGACCATGAAGTCGTAATTTTCCTGACAGAACATGGTCGCGAGGTATTTCTGGAACGAGGCTCTCAGGATCGGAATCAGCAGGATGGTAGTCAGACGAGTCGCGTTTGTCTCTTTCGCGGTCTCCCAGAAATTAGGTGCTGTGGAAGACATGCTGCTGATGGACGTGCGGGAGGCACTGGAGACGATTCCGGTACTGGGTGTGGGTACGGTTGATCCCTGACGAGAGCGACTGGGCGTTTCCGATCCGATGGTGGCGGATCGAGGACGTCGTCCAGCCGCCTTGTCGGCCGCAACGGTACTTGTGGGCGTTGCATTGAGGAAGCCTGCGAGAGGGGAGAAGGGGCCGTCGGAGCTTTCACCGTTGTTTGCGGGAGTCTGAGCGATGGTTTGACGACGACCGATCTGTTTGCGGTTCGCTGTGCCTTCGTTCTCGCTAACGGTACCGCTGAAACCACCAGATATTTCTGCCCCGCTGCCGCTTCCCGAATTGAGGACCTCGGTCGACTTTTTGACGAACTCCTCGAACTTGTCCAAATTCTCCTTCGAGATTAAAGAATTATCGTCACCCTGCGCGAAATCCCTTGCGAAGCCCTGCGAGCTCGTGCCTGATCCGTTGGCAGAACCCTGGTTCGAGCTATTGCCGCTGCCATGGCCCAGTCCAGCGATCTTTCGGAGACGTCCCTTGATGCCCTCTTTGGAAAAGAAAGTGATCTCCTTCGTGGTAGGCGTCTTGCTCTCGGGCCACCCGGCGAACTGTGCCCCGGTTGCGGTCAGTTGATAGACAGCCTTGCTGCTCTCTTTGAACGCACGACCCGAGGCGCCCGGGTCGTCGACACACTGAATCCAACCGCGCGAGATAAAAGCGGAGGCGATCGACAGCGCTTCCTTGACGGTGATGCAGCTCGTGTGCTTCAGGAGATGAGCAATGCCTTCACTTCCGGTAAAAGTGTGACTGTGGGTCTTTAGCTGCTGTGTGCGATCCTTGACCACGATGCCAGGAGCCACCACGAAGTTCGAAACAAGACCCGGGGCCCCGACGTGCACGTTTCCAGCATTGACCGTAGGAGAAGCACCAGCCGTACCAGCGACGTTTCCACGCCCACCGGAATCGCTACCATGCTGACTTCCCGTGGTCGGCGTTCCCGATCCACCTTCCCCTTCCAAGGATCCGGAACTGTTGTTGTTTCCAGCGACGGCGTAAGCGTCCTGGTCGATCGCCAGCACGGCATGGGGGTTCCTCTGACCCTGCTTCTCCTTCTCGGCCGTCCACTCGTTGGGGTACCCACCAACGAAGCGAGCGTAGAGTTTCGCCAGATCTTGAGCGACGGGAGGTTCGCCTCCCGTCCCGGCCGTCCAATCCACCCACGCGACCTGTCCGTCGAATTCGCCAGCGGCGGCGCACTTTCCTTTACGCGTCACGGCGTGCACTCCGCCTTCCTTCGACGTGTAGCTGTTTCCGGGAGCTCCGTCCTCGGTGACGGGTTGGATGAGCAGACCGGCGGTGTAGGCTTGGAAGAGGGCTTGAGAGACATCCTTGTTGCAGGAGAAGAGGAGAGAGATGGCTTTCAGTGCTTCGTCGCCGGTGAAGGTGCTGTAGGCCGTGCGATGCTTGAGACGTCGATCCGTCAAACTCAAGTGAGCGTGGAACCGTCCAAAGTGCTTGAAGAGGGCGCGCTAATGCAGGAAAGGTAAATGTAAAGTAAGAAAGAGCCACGGAGAGGCGTGATGAATGGTTGGAGCTCTACCCTGTTCTCAGGGAGCAGCATGTCTTTGACTGCATCTTCGTTCATGCCTCCTGTGTTGGACATTGAAAGGAGATCCTAAACGCAGGGCGATGGACAATGGGCGAGCGCTTCCGCCGGGGACAGAGGTTGACCTGAGTCTGTTGAGCCGCGGGATGTGAAGGGGACGGGAGCTCTCAGAACGGGAGAACAAAGAAGAGAACAAGGAGGCCAAAAATGAGGGCTCGTTAAGATAAAAAAGACGGGGATGAGGATCGAGAGGACCATCAGGATGAGCCAGCGGATTCGTGTGTCTGCCCAGGCAGCGAAATGGTTTGTCGGAGTTTTCGCCCTCAGTGACCTAAGCACAGAAAGGACCTGGTTCTTGGTACAATCACTACGAGGATGCGCCTCTTGGCGCACACTTTGTCGGGATGGATGAGTTGAAAGCACCTCTTAGCCGAAGGCTTCGTCGGGGATCATCACTTTGTCTTCGGCGATTTATCTATTTACGTCCGTTACCAGGCCTTGTCCTTTGTCCCTTCTGCAGCTGTCCCATTTCCCATTCTCATTCCTTTTGCGCATCAGTAGAGGGCAAGATCGACGATAGTACGGTTATACCCTTCCTTCTTTTCCTCCGTACAGTTTCGCAACGGACGAACCGTCAATCCATTCGACAATCCGCCGACCGAGCTTTTTCCTCTTGATCCGCTCTCGGTGCGCTGTCGACCATGAGCTTCTTCTTCAGCGACGCTCCCATGCCGGGAGAAGGCGAAGAACCGGCCTCGTCTCGCATCACCCGTAACATCGCAGCGACCCGTACCCCACTTCCACGACCCGCCACGCCACCTCCACCAGCCCACAGACGGGAGATGCTCGAGCTGAACGCCCAGCTCGCCGACGCCCTGCGCGTCATCGACGAGCTTCGCGGGGGAAAGGCCAACAACGACAGGGCCGGAAGTGCGAGGAGAGACAGCAGAGCGGGTGTGGGCGATAGGAGAGACAGTAGAGCGGGAATGACGGGGGCGGGAGAGAGGAGGGATAGTAGGGCTGGTAGTGCTCGACCTCAGATCGGAAGTCGATTGGGTCCCGCGCCTGGTGAGCCGGGGGTGAAGTGCTTTCATTGCGAGAATGGTGAGAGAGACACGCTGTCTGAAGGTGTCGAGAACGCAGCGGTAGCTTCCGTTGGTTGACCCCGAACTGTTTCTCGATTCGTTTCTCAAGTTCGCGATGCCAGTAGCGGGCCGTCTCGTCCCATCACAGCGCCAGCTCAGTCTCCACTTCGGGAACCCGAATCCGAACCTGCGTTGACTTCCCGGAGACCCGACACACTCCCGCTGACAAAGGCGAGGATCCTGTCGGCAGCTTCCGTGGTCGCAGCCACGAAACCTTTCGATCCACCCACGAACCTAGGAGTAGCGTTGGGGGAAGCGGACGCTGGATGGAGAGACCGTTGCAAAAGGTTTGGGGTGCAAATGAATCCATACCAGTCATCTGCGGATTTCCTGTGTTTCTGAACCCCGCGCAAATCTGTTCACAGCAGTCCACCCGTCCCATCCTCCTACCTGCCCCGTCTCCTCCCAAACCTCTCCCACATGCTGCAAACAGGAGGCGACACCCACACGCAAGCCCAAGCCGCCGCCCACCAATCGCAACCCCAACATCAATCGCAAGCCCAACCAGGGGCCAACCCCAACTCCCGATCCGTAGCCCGTCGGAGGAAAGGAAGCGGCAGCGACGCCTACGGACGAGGAGGAAACCGACAAGTCCCGGGCCATCCCGACGCAGCGTCCCAATCCGTGACAGCCCAGACCTTCGCCCTGAACCAACAGATCCAAAGCCTGACCTCCGCCCTCCGGATCTGCATCGACGTGATAGCCGAAGAAGGACACGCCGTGACGAGGTGGAGGAACAGGGTCTCCGTCCTCGAACGATCTTCTTCCATCGAAAGATCTCGATCTCCCCATCGTCCGTCTCCGTCCCAACATCGACATCCCAGTAACCCGAGATGGAAGCAGGGGGACCGAGATCGACCGAGGTCCGTGCCTCGCACGGTCGGGAGGAAGGATACGGCCGAGTTCGTGAGGAAGCTGTGGGATGAGACATCCAAGGATCCGACTCTGGGAGCCCCGGAACAGGAGGAGGTGGTCCGTCAGTGCTTGGTGCTTCCAGCTACCCGGCTCAGGAAACACGTTCCCAGCAATCGACCTCGCTACGCTTCGGCGTGGGAGGAGACCGCGCCGACCTCGAACGTCGCGGGTTCCAATGGCATCGGCGGTGCCGGTATTCCCGGTACGGGTGGTGGCGGCGGTGGTGGTTCCAATGGCGATGGTCCTGGGGAGAAGATCGACAACGGGATCGCAAAGCCGCCGAAAACTGCACCAGCGGGATCCACGTCGGGATCGCTGTCGACCGAGGAAGGACCCGTGGTTTCGAAACCGCTGACGATACGACAGCAGCAGCAGCAGCAGCAGCAGCAGACGCTAGGAGGAATCCCGAGAGCCACGACTGCACCGTCGTTCTCGAAGATCAGCATTCGGATCCCTACAGCCGCAACGCACCGCGCGCGGACAGGTGTCGGGAGGGTGCCGGTGGTCGCAACGCTATCGAGAGGGAGGAAAGGCGGTGCGTCCGGAGCTGTTCATAGTCTGACTCCTTTTGCGGAGATGCCGGGCGCTCTGACGGTTTGATGTGATGTGGACATGGTGAAATATGAGGACTTGTGTGGGAACACCCCGCTGTTGATCCGGCTTTCCGAGGGATATATACCCCTCAATCCAAGTAATCCCAAAAATATTAATATTGATGGCGCTTGGAAAACGCGAGAAACATGTGCTAAAGAGTCATCAACGAACGCTCATGGGTGGCACCACCATTGGGATCTTTCCGAACTCGAACTTTGGAGCCATGAAAGCAGCGAGATCCTCAGGGGATATCTCAGCTTGCTCTTCGGCCGTCATAACAGGTGCTTGCGGGGTCCCAGCCCCAGAACCCGTGATCGAAGCTTGTCCAAATGAGGAGGTAGACGTCTGACCGAACGCCGCAGGGTTCGCTTGACCGAAAGCGCCGGGTTGAACTTGTCCGAAGGCGGATGAGGCCGACTGTCCGAACGCGCTGGTTTTTGCAGGCGTCTGACCGAAAGCACTCGGAGCTGCAGCTTGGCCGAAGACACTCGCAGCAGGAGCAGGCTGACCGAAAGCGCTTGTAGCTGGAGCAGCTTGGCCAAAGGCGGAAGTTGTAGGAGCGGGCTGACCGAAAGCGCTGGTGGGAGCTGCTTGTCCAAAGGCCGAGATTGCAGGCTTTTGCCCAAACACGCTCTGCGGCGCCGCTTGACCGAACGCAGAGGGAGTAGCCGTCTGTCCGAAGACGCTCGCAGCAGCCTGCTGCTGACCGAACGCGGATTGTCCAAGTGCGGAAGGAGTGGCTGTCTGTCCAAAGACGCTCGCAGCGGCGGGCTGCTGACCGAACGCGGAGGGGTTAGACGTCTGTCCGAAGACGCTGGTAGCAGCCTGCTGCTGACCGAACACGCTGGCGGTAGTTGAAGCCGGCCGACCAAACGATGAGGATCCAAACAACGGTTGAGCTGCACCCTGTCCGAAAGCGGATGCCGCAGCGGATTGTCCGAAGACGGGAGTGGCTGCAGCAGCACCGAACGCGCTGGCGGTTGTGGTACGACCGAAAGTCGAAGGAGTGCCTGCACCGAAGGCTGCTGAGCTTGTAGTGCCGCTTCCAAAGGCAGATCCCGTGCCGCTGCCTCCGAACGTTGATCCCGTCCCTCCGCCGATGCCGCTTCCAAAAGCAGACTTCGCTATTGATGTTGCCGCACCAACTGCGCTAGAAGAAGAGGGTGCACTGCCTCTCAACGACTGCGCCTGCTGGTATGCCAACGCTGGGTTCGATGCGATCTCTCGTTTCCTCTGATCCACCGCGCTGACCATCTGTCCGACCCTTAGCAACTGATGGACGGACGAAGGGCATGAGGATCGAGCAAGGATAGGCTGAAAAAGGAAGGGCATGTCCTCTTACGGCGGTGTTGGTGTTTCCCGTCATCTTCAGGTCATTGTAAAACTCCCACCGATACTCTTCCATGGAGAAGTCCATTCCCGGCAGCAGGTTGACCGACTCCACTCCATAGGTGGTCAAAGGCCATCTTTTAATGGACTCTGGTCCTGTAAGGTCGTCCGCAATGGCCTCGATGGTTCCGGCCGGCTGCGTCTGTGCTCCTGCTTGCTGTCCGCCAAAGCCCCCTCCTCCTCCTGCTCCTCCCTGACTAAAGCCCCCTCCTCTTCCTTGACTGCCGAAGCTTGAACCGAATCCTCCAAGACCACCTCCTCCTGCTGCTGCTCCTCCTGCTGTTCGATGACGAAGAAGGTCAGAGCGGCGGAAGGGTTCATTGAGCGCGAAGCGTGAGGTGGGTGGAGAATGCATGAATCGTATAACTACCGGGATGTTCGTAACGACAGGCTTGACCAAAGCGGCAGTTGCCCTTGAGGAAGAAGGAACAGACGGGCATCTCGTGCAAACAGTCAAATAACTGAGACTGGGGGGCTTGACCAGTCGTCTTCCGTTGTCCCGTCGTTTGCGTGGGAATTCGCAAGAGCAGATGTCAGTACGTTCTGCAGGAAGGCACTGCACATTTCTAATGTCACTCGATATGGCTAAATGAACCCATGCTGTAAGGAGAAAACTGCTGCTGCGCAGCCTGTACCAATGTGAATTTTGCAAAAAAAGGAACCTGCGATTTGATCTTGACGTTTGTATCATATAGTTGGGATATTCTCCCTTCTCCATGTTTTGTGGTCCCCCTTCCGTGTCCCTCTGCAGTCCTGCCTCTCCTTTCACGGGTACCGGTGTTCTGTCACGAATACCGGTGCTCTACCGGCGTCTCGAAACGGGGAGAAAGTCAAGGGTTCGCGCACTACACAGTGCTAGAATGGGGGGAGTGCGAAGCCCGACCACCTCCAAAGAGTCCAAACTTGCTCGGATCAAGCGGCTGTTATCGACCTGACCCTGGTTACCGCCGGCCATTCGAGTCTTTCACATGCCAAAAGCGCCGTTGGCCCAGTCGTCATGTCATGTGGATGACGGGCGCGCGGGCGCATGTCTGTACGTACAAATATCGTTTTTCAATCTCCGACACCAAACTGTAAACATTGTGGATTTCTGACGTCAGGAAAAAATAAATAAAGGGAAAACATCCCTGGTTGTACAGTACTCGTACACTGTATGCTGTAACCGAGCTCTGTCTGTACCATACCACTGGTAAGGAATCCGCGCAGTGGGGGGGGGGGGGGGGGGCGGGGATGGGGCCAAAAAAGTGGATTAACCCCCCACAGGGGGCACGTTTGGGGGGTTTAAACACAGGATTGGCCACCGGGAGGGAAAACCCGCAAAACGCGAA
>JADGJA010000794.1:0-10605 GCA_027596035.1 Thoreauomyces humboldtii | reverse complement strand
CCTCAAGCATCTCTCCCTCCCCCTCTCCTCCCCTCCCCGTCTCTCCTCCCTCCTCCCCGTTCGTTCGGCAACTGTACATAGCAACGCCGTCATCCCCTTTCCGCTGTACATAACACACATCGGCTGCTGCGCATCTGATTCTCCCCCATCCCTCTTTTCTCTTTCTCAACGAAAACCATGACCTTCTCCACATCCTCCATGGTCAAGGCAGCGACGCTGGCCGCGCTGACCTACGCCGTTCACGCTCACCCCCACGCCATCGCGACCCGTGGCGCACCGGGCGAAGCCGTCCCTTACCACCATCAGACAGCCACCACCTGGGCTCCCAGCTCGGACGCTTCCGCCAGTCTGACAAACACCGTCATGAACGTCGACGACATGCCCGCCTACGCTTCCAAGTGGCTTGCAAAGAACTTCAACCACACCGAGGCTCAGATGAGCAGCGGATTCCAAGGTGAGAAAATGAAGATTGGGCATGGATGGCTATCAAAAATGCCCATGATGCTCACTGCGGTCCCCCTCCCTTTCTCTACTTCTTCCTGCAGATGACCACACGGGAGTGTTCCACTACTACTCGTCCCAGTCAGTCGACGGTCTGACTGTTGTCAACGGCGTGGCAGACGTCCATCTCGACAAGTACGGGAACCCGCTGGCGGCTTCCGACGCCTTCGCTCCCGTCCACAAGCTTGCCCGTCGCGACCAAGCCGGAGGACCCACCATCACCGCCTCCGAGGCCGTCGCCAGCTACGCCACCGCCTTCGGATACACGGTCCCCACGGGTCTCGCTGAGACGGTCGGAACCGACGGTGTCACCACCACCGTCACCGGCGCTCCTTTCGCCCAGCAGGCCATCACCGCCAAGCTCGCGTTGTATCAGACGGGTTCGACGCTCGAGAAGGTGTGGAGTCTGAGCGTTCAGACCGCCGACGCATGGCACAATGCCTTCGTCAGCACCGCCGACGGGTCCCTCGTCGGAAAGGCCAACTGGCAGACCGCAAACTTCTGGAACCCACCCACCTCTGCCGAATCGACAGTCAACGCCATCCGTCGTCGCGCCGACGTCGTGGAGGAGGTCGTCGACCACCGCGAGATGATCAGCAAGCTCGGCTCCCTCTACGGTCGAGCCGCCACCACCGCCACTCCTGCAACGGGTGCCGGAGCGGCAACGACGATCCCCGACACAAAGTATCTGGTCCTTCCCTTCGGTTCCCAGAACCTCGACACCACTCCCCCCATCGTCGTGTCCAACCCCTTCGACCCCGCCGTGTCTCCCCTCGGATGGCACGACCTCGGCGATGGAAACGGTC
The DNA here is from genome assembly GCA_027596035.1 of Thoreauomyces humboldtii. Classification (NCBI taxonomy): domain Eukaryota; kingdom Fungi; phylum Chytridiomycota; class Chytridiomycetes; order Spizellomycetales; family Powellomycetaceae; genus Thoreauomyces; species Thoreauomyces humboldtii. The sequence goes on along the minus strand of JADGJA010000794.1, from coordinate 9,298 downwards.
CCCTCGCCACCACGGCCGGAAACAACGTCGTCGCTCAGGAGAACCACGCCAACCTGAACAACCCCCTGCAGAACCATCGTCCCGCCGCGGCCAACTTTGACTTCAGCTTCAAGGCCGACGACAAGACTCAGCAGCCCCCGGCTTACGTGGATGCGAGCATCACCAACATGTTCTTCCTGGCCAACAAGTTCCATGACACTCTCAGTAACTACGGGTTCGATGAAAAGTCCGGCAACTTCCAGGTCAACCAGAACGGGAAGGGCGGTGTCGGACAGGATCCCGTCATCGCGAACGCTCAGGATGGGTCTGGAACTGACAATGGTAAGCTTCATCATCATCATCGTATCCAGCAGAATCGAGGGCATCCGAGCTGACTTTTCGGCTTTCTCTTTTTTCTAGCCAACTTCAGCACCCCTCCCGACGGGCAACCCGGCATCATGCGCATGTTCGTCTTCACATCCACCAACCCTCAACGCGACGGAACCCTCGAGAACAACGTGCCCATCCACGAACTCGGCCACGGCGTCTCCTCCCGTCTCACCGGCGGAGCCGCGACCGCCAACTGCCTGCAGACCCTGATCTCGGGCGGGATGGGCGAAGGCTGGTCCGACTTCTACGGCGTGACCTTCTCCACCACGGCCGACATGACCGCCACGACGGACCGACCCATCGGGACCTACGTGACCAACAGCCCCCTCGGGGTCCGCGGCGTCCCGTACTCGACCAACATCAAGACCAACCCCCTCACCTACGCGGACCTCAACAAGCAGAACTTCCAGGAGGTCCACCAGATCGGAACCGTGTGGAACTCGATGCTGTTCGAAGCCTACACCAACCTCGTCACGGCGCACGGGTTCACGGCCGACTTTGCGGACGCCAAGAGCGGGAAGGGGAACACGCTCATGGTCCAACTCGTCACGGACTCGCTCAAGATCCAACCGTGCAACCCAACCTTCGTGCAGAGCAGGAACGCCATCATGACCGCCGAGAAGACGCTGACGCAGGGCGCCAACGCCTGCGCCCTGTGGAACGGGTTCGCCAAGAGGGGTTTGGGCGTCAACGCCAAGGATGCCGCCCCGTTCGTGAACGACTTCACAGTGCCCCCCGAGTGTGCCGCTGGGGCCGCCGGTGCCGCTGGTGCGGGAACGGCTACGGGTGCCACGGGCGCCACGGGTGCTGCGAAGACGAGCACCAAGAAGGCCAAGACGGGTGCGGCCACCGGTGTCGCCAAGAAGACGGCCACCAAGACCAAGGCCGCAAAGGCGAAGGCTACCAAGGCGGCCACTGCGTAGACATCGGTAGTTCCCTCTCCCCTCTCCCCACTCCCTACCACCTCGATGTAGTTTTTCAGAAAAAGCCTTGTGCACGCTTCCTGCGAAAATCACGACAGACGAGCGAAGCATTGCTGGACTCGAGGTTGTTCGAACGAATGACTTTGCCCCCCCCCCTTTTCTTTCCCACGTTTTCTGGAAATGACCACTGCGAGTTAGCCGAACTGCCAGCGGCGGGGGGCTGTCCAAAAACCGCTCGCAATGTTCGCCGGCCGTCGGGAAGGGTGCTTTGAGGTTCACGATTACCGGATCTCCCCGTTCAACAAAGCCGATACGACCCGTACTGGACATGCGTTTCAATCGGCAAGCTAATGGAAAGGAGAGTAACCCGGTCGCTGGAGGCCAACGAAGGACTAGTGATAGCCCGTGGGACTAGTGATAGCCCGTGAGCCAAGCCTCATACCACCCTGGCGAGATGTACGGTACCTCAGCTGGGCGGACATGCCCCCGTCGTCGTCCCTTTTGACCGTTCGATCAACAAATCTAACACCGAGAGAGTCTCCAGTTCAATCCTGGATGCGTGTACCGGTACTCCCGGATAGCAATGAACCTAGCAGTCTTGCAAAACGTTTTGCAGGAACTTTTCGATTCTGATGGGGAAGGGGTTTGATGCGGGGGCGGCGGTCCGGCCGTTTCGGGTTTGTGACAAGTTGCCTGGATCAATCGTGCTGGTCGTTGGATGAGGGGGTGGAAGAAGACACCCACAGCAATGTGGTGCTTGGGTCGAAAGCGTTGAAGGACGAAGGCTTCCATTGTGGAATCATGTGGATGTTGGCCGGGTCGACGAAGGGAAGGGACATCTCTTTCGCCCTACAATAATACATCATCCTCCTTCTCATCCGCTTTTGGACAATAGTCATTCCGGCCCTTCGAAGAAAATAGCCAATTTGTTCTTAGCAAATCGGTGCTTTATTATGAACCCAAAGCTACTTGCCCGAAAATATGCCCCGACCCAGCGATACGCCCTGGGGACCGATTCGGCTAGACGCTAGACCCGCTAGACGATGAACACCAAGCCAAACTAATTTTCCCAGCCGGCGTGTTGGTGCTTGGCTTCAATGTTCAAAAGGGAACAAGCCAAGGCATCTACAACCGGGTGAGCGGGGCTGTTTGCGGGGAACCAGGTGTTTGGCGCCTGGCTGAACTGGGAAGCCTTGTATGTTCTGAAGGGACGTTGAGTCGTGGAGGGCGGCATTGGACTGGTAGTCCGGCGCTTTTGCAGCGGCGGGGGGGGGGAAGACTTTGAGACAGCCCGCCTCCTCCCACTCGGGTATAACAGACACGAACTGCTGGATCAGGTCTTCAGGCGTGCGCTTTTCAAGCAGCCGACGCAGTTTGAGGCGGGTGGTAAAGGATAGCTCGATTCTATCGCGCCGCTGCAAAAGCGCCGGACTACCAGTCCAATGCCGCCCTCCACGACTCAACGTCCCTTCAGAACATACAAGGCTTCCCAGTTCAGCCAGGCGCCAAACACCTGGTTCCCCGCAAACAGCCCCGCTCACCCGGTTGTAGATGCCTTGGCTTGTTCCCTTTTGAACACTGAAGCCAAGCACCAACACGCCGGCTGAAAAGAGAGGCAAAGTCAGTATAGTCGGCCGGCAGGTGGTGTTGCGAGTCGGGCGGAAGCGCGAGGCGGACGGCGGTATAACGGTCTGCGGGGGTGTCCATGGCGTTTGGGGTGGCCATGGCGTTGGCAGGTGGTGGGTGGCGGTGGGATGATGGAATGTATTGACTAAAGAACAAGTACGTATAAAAAAGAGAAGTGCTAGGGACTGTGCCCACCAACAACGCACGCACACAAGACGTGCAACCCCCCGCATTGCCTCTTTCACATGCCACACGTCTCTTGTGATGCCGGACCATCATCAGAAGCAGGACCACCACCAGGACCAGAAGGGGGAGGAGGAGCATGATCATGCGCAAGGGTCAAAGCAGCTGAGGCTGTCTCACAACAAAGTCACGAAATACGTCTTCCTTCCAGGTACCCAATGATACCTTGTCATCAAATCGGGCCTCTGATCCGTTTTACCTGACCCTTCTGCCATCGTAGCGGATCATAGGCCCGACTTCAAGGACCTTGCCCACGTGAGGGATCTACCGGCGGCGGTAGCTTCTCCCAGTAACTCATATCTTCCGTCGCGCTAGGCCTTCGAGGAGAACTTTGACGACTTTCACCGCGCTCGCTTCGCCATCGAGTTCGAGGACGACAGAGGCTTCGTCGAGCTAAAGGGTACATAAGACGGGGAACGGAACGCCCTGGATCTTCAGAACCCTGAACCACCCGTGTTCGAAAAGAGCAGCTCAGATTCTGACATCACAACCCCCCCAAAAGACTGTCCGAACCAGATGCGTCTCTTCCACTCCCACACCCCGCAACCCAACACCCACATCCTCCGGTCCCGTCTCTACACTCCGGACGACCTCGAAAAGGACGCCCTCTCCGTGGAGGTCATCGTGGACGCCGCCGTCAGACTCCATCAGAAGCTGGGAAAGGTGCTTGCGATGAGACTCAAGATCGAACGATGCAAATCCGTCCTGGTCGTCACGAAACCGGGTGATCCTTCCATCGTGCCCCTGACCAAGAAGCTCGCCTTGTGGTTCCTGGAGAACTGCAACGTGGACGTTCACGTCGGGGAGATGATGAAGGGCGAGTTCGACGGGGAGGACGACGAACGGGAGGCGGACGTTGTGGGAAGGATAAAGTTTTGGACTCCCGAGTGGGTGAGGGACCATTACGAGAGGATAGGACTCGTCGTCACGATGGGTGGCGATGGAACCGTGCTCTTTGCCGGTGAGTTCCTGCCCTCCCCTAAAAAAAAGTCGTCTGGACGAGACAGATCACTCTTATCGACGTGCCCGTCATCATTCCCGACAGCCGGTCTGTTCCAGAAGAATGTGCCCCCCTTCGTCTCCTTCCACCTCGGATCCCTCGGCTTCCTCACCAACTTTCGATTCGACGAACACGCTCGAGCCCTCGACGAGATCCTGTCGGGGAAGGGAAAGCACACGACCTTTCGACAACGTCTCTGCTGCACCGTGTACACGCATCGCGCCGACGAGAAGAAGGAAGGGCCACCCATGTCCGTCACCAACGGGCTCGTGGAGTCGACCACCGGACGGCAGCAGCAACGGAAACCGGACACGGCGTGCAAGAGGGACAAGGTCACGCGAGCGACGCAGAACGGCACGTGTAGGACGTGCGAGACGGCTCCCACAGGTGAACCGGAGTTGGAGACCCAGGTCATGAACGAGGTCGTCCTGGATCGGGTACGTTTTGGTCCGAAGGAACCGGTGTGGCGCATGTGTGTTCAGCGTCTCATTTTCCTTCGCTCGGGGTTAGGGTGCGAACGCTGGACTCTTGATGCTCGAACTCTACGCGGACGACATGTACCTCACCACCATCCAAGCGGACGGTCTCGTCGTGGCGACAGCGACGGGATCCACGGCCTACTCTCTCAGCGCCGGAGGATCATTAGGTAAGGGAAGGAGCACCGACCCTCCACGGGACGGAACTCACGAAAAGTCTCTCTCTCTCAATCTCTCAATCTCTCCATCTATCCATATGCCATTAGTACATCCGGAAAAGACAGCGATCCTCATCACGCCCATCTGTCCGCACACCCTGACCTGTCGACCCATGATCCTCCCCTCTCGCACGGCCCTCCGGATCTGCGTCTCCCCCAACTCCCGGGTCCCGGCCTGGGTCTCGTTCGACGGGAGGGATCGACGACAGCTCCAGAAGACGGACAGCGTCGTCGTCACGGCCTCGAGGTTCCCCTTGCTCCAGATCTGCCACGACGAGAACAAGGACGATTGGTTCAGGAGTCTGGTCAGCAGTCTCCATTGGAACGAGAGGGAGGCTCAGAAGCCTTTGCTTTGATTGGATGGTGATGAGAGAAGGGGATATCGGTCAAAGGCAGGCAAGGAGAGGAGAGGAGGGTCATTCTTTTTGTTGTTGTTGTCTTTAGGTAGCTTCGATTAATCACTGAGGCTGGGGCTCATGGGAAGGTCGATAACCTCTGTGTGCGCGAACTCTACCGGTATGGTATCCCCCCTCGCAACTCCACCTGCCCCTCCTCCGCTGCCAGCATGTCCATCCTTCAACCATATCATACTATGATTCCATTGAAACTGCTTCTTTTCGGTTTGCGTTGGCCCTCTTGACTTTGACTCGCTCTGACGGAAAAATAGGGTGCCGGTTCTGACAGCGATTTGGGGTAGGTTTTCCCCCCTCCTCCTGTTCGACATCACAGTCTGTCTGATCAGTCTGTCCAGAACTGACGCAGAAACATTGGATTCTCCGCTACCGTACGTACATGGACATGTGGTCTTTATGCGGAAGGGGCCAACCTTACCCATAAGCGGCCTTTTTCCACTGGGGATCAGCTCTTGACCCAGGGCCATGTCATCATGACGACGAAGTTGCCCTCTCCCTTACCGCCCACTGCGCGCGGAGACGACCACCGTAACTATAAAGTTCCGAGGATAGACATTCCTTCCCTGGTCAGATCATACAACCTACCTAGCATTCCCCACACTTTCCCTCGAAAACAACAACACCGCACGAAAACATGTCTGAGAACCGCGGATTCGCATCGATGGACAAGGACGAAGTGGTGAGTTTGGAGAAAGTGGCTCTTTTCAAAGGCATCCCAGGATTCTTCATCTGATCATCCTCCCCCTCATCCCTCTTCCCTCTCAGCGCGAGATCGCATCCAAAGGCGGACGCGCCTCCAACTCGTCCACCTCCGACGGCCTGACCGGCGAAGACGACAGCGGAGCCTTCCAACCCTCCTCCACGGTCGACGCGAACGACTCGTACTCTGAACCCGCCCACAACACCCGATCCCAGGTCGACATGACCGACGACGAACGAAAGGTCTCCGAGTCCGCCACCGACGGTGACGAGATCGTCACGTACGGAGGAAACCAGGGGTTCGCCAGCATGAAGGAGACGGACCCGGAGCGACAGAGGGAGATCGCTAGCATGGGTGGAAACGCTGAGGTAGTCGATTCCAAGGAGGGTGATCGCAAGTGAATGATGGGATTCTCTTGAAAGATGGGATGATGAAAAAACTGTACATGTGCTTGATTTTCGCCCTCAAGTCTTGTTTTTGGCTTTCAAATGATGAAACGCTTTTTGATTCTTTACTATGGTATATATGCCTTTGCTGATGATGATACGCTATGCCATCTGGGTGTATTCCGTCGTCGTCATCACCCATCTGTCGGCTTGCGGCATCGTGCCAACTCCTTTCGTATCTGACCCACATCGTTGCGGCTTGCTAATCCCCCCTTACCCTCTCAAAGTCACGCTTCTTTTCCCTTCCTTTTGAGACCTCTCGGCATAGGCTGCTGGTTCTGGTTGCTCTCGGCATCGCGCGAAAGGTTACTGTTTCGGTGGCTCTTTCGACAGGCCTTGTCTCGGCTGGGCGTATGCTCTCGGACAACAATGGCGCTCGATGCGTCTCGAAGCCAACGAAGCTCTTTTCCCGAGCCGGAGTTGCCATAGAGGTAGATCAGCGTCGGTTGACGTGACCCTGAGACCCCCGATCCATCCCATCCGCGGCGTGTGACGGGCGGAACGTAAGCCGCGACCCCCGGGGGGCGGGCGGCCTACTGGCGGCCCGGGGCTTGGAGGAGCCACCTGGACGGGGCTCGATGAGCTTGATCAAAAGCGTGTCACGACCTTCGTAGAGTAGGAATATGATCCGTCTTGTAAGGTAACGCGACAACGTTTTGCGAGCGAAGTCGTTCCACGCGAAGCGGGGTCCCCGCGCAGTGCATTCTTGTAGTTGGTTTTTGCGTTTTGACAAGCAGACTATTGTATCGAGCGTCAATGTTTGTGTGTGGTAGACCTGCTTTTCCGCCCAAGACATGAATTCGTCCGGAAAGCTTCTCGCACATTTTTGACGAACGAGGCGACCGGCAGCATACTCTTGCAGCAGCATCTTCTCTCGTTCATGTGTAGTTGCAGGTAGGCAAGGCGAACTTGATCTTTGATGCGCGCGTGCCGTTCTCGATCTGGCTCGGCACCTACCGGTATACGCAAAGAGAAGTGCCCCTCCGCAAACGGCGCCTTGCAGTCGGGAGAGTAGAGTAGCTCGGTGAGAAAAAAAAAGGGAGATTATCGAATGTAAGAAAAAAAACAATATTAAAAGTGAGGTACGTGTGGGGCGCCATGGATGTTCACCACAAAACTTTTCACTTCAAGCTGTCCTTGCTCCCCCTGAGACTATCCTTCGAACCTTTGGACCCCTTCTGCTTCTTGTCGCTCGAGTTGGAGGCGAGGGACCACGAGCTGCCGTCCTCGGACTTGACCAGCTCGAGCTCCATGCCGAGGTAGGTCGTCTTGCCGTCCTTGCTGCACATGCGGACCCGGACCACCCGCTTGATCGGGAAGAGACGCTTGATGTCGATGTTGCCTAGCGCTCCGATCGCGGGAAGTTTGGCTTCGAAGCTCGTCCACACCATGTTTCTGTATGAATTTCGGGAGAATGAGGGGGTCAGAAAATGCAAGGCAAGGAGGAGAGACGCCGTAAACCCAAGAAAAAGCTGGAATTGGGAATGGACTCACGGGTTGAACGACTCGAACGCGTAGACGACGTCCGGAGTGAACGTGACGCGTTTCCTGTTCTCGGCGGCCAGGAAGAACTTTCGTCTCTTTGCGACGTCGCATCTCGGAGGCTCCTGCTTCGAGTCGGGCTTTGTGCCGGGAGGCGCGAGGTTGGACTTTCGCATCCCGGAGATGATGATGGCCAGGTCCTCCTGGACCCCCATGGTCAGCGTCTCGGGATGGAGGACGCGTTCGGTGGAACCGTTGCGACTGATGACGGCGGGTGGAGCGGGAGGTCCGTTGGTGGATGCGATGGAACCGGCGTCGCTGTGGACATCGTCGTTCGTGCTGTCCTCCGACGTTTGCTTGCGGTGAGTACCGTGCGTCGCTGACAGAGGAGCTGTGAAATCTTCGTCGATCACGGCCTGGTCTTCGGCCGACAGACCGGCGGGCTTCCATGCTGTGATGGAATTCATCATCGTCAGGATCGACGAGCGCACGTATTGTTCCTGAAAGATCACAGGTTTTGAAGTAAGTGAGCAAGGGCTTTCATTGTGAGAAAGAACGCTCGCGACGTATCGCGTACCTTTGCGTAGAAGTCGACCTCTGTGGCAGGATCCAGGTACTGCAAGGCCTTGACGACCATGGGAGTGAAGAAGGGCAATCCCTCGAGTCGGTAGGGGAACGAGATGTCCCAGAACAGGTCATCACCGTTCACGTTCTGCTTGAAGGATCCCTCGATCTGGAACGAGAACTGTCGGGATCGGTCTTTGAAGTAGTTGTCGCAGTCGAGCGGCGATGCCGAGGCGAGGAGGGTCGTGGAAGGAACCGCCGGGTTCGTGGGTGCGGGAAGGAAGGACTCGTCAAAGTTGAGGATACGAACGATCAGGAGACCTTCCTACGTTTAGGAATGGTGAGATGAGATGAGATGATGAAGGAGGAGGGTTTGCAGAAAAGGAAGTTCAAGGACAAGGATACATACGAAGAGGTCGTTCGAGATAGGGACGGGGAACCGGTTCACTTGCACGACCGTGTCGAGCGAGTTGAAGTCGTTTCCGGCGGTTACTCTGAGTTCACCCATTGCGTGATGATGATGATGATGTTGATGCTTGATGCTTTATTGGGGGCTGATGTACGATCGAGTGAGGGAACTGAATTGTATTGGTACGAAGGTGTTGAATTGCACACTTGAAACTGCGCGTAAGGGGTAATCCGCAGGCTGATATGCTGTGGAGTGGAGTGAGTTGCTAGGAGGGCAGGACGAGACAAAGGGGGTGCGATAGAGGGTGGTTCCTCAGGAAGCGTATGCGACGAAGAGAGCTTTTGGATCGATCAGCAGTTCTTGAGACAGATGTCGGTCTGGAGAATGGGATGTCGAAGGGTGAGGTGGGGGGTGGGGGGGCGACTGGCG
>JADGJA010000793.1:0-10619 GCA_027596035.1 Thoreauomyces humboldtii | reverse complement strand
GGGGACGACGTAGGGGTCGTCGGGTATTGCTGGGGCGGGGAGTATGCCGCTTTGCTCGGAAGGAGCGTGGAGAGGAGGGTGGCCTGTTCCGTCGTGGTGCATCCCGGGAGGTGTTCCGTGGAGGATATCGTCGAGGTCAAGGTCCCCGTGGCCGTACATGCTTGTAGGGATGACCCAATGTTCGCGTGTCATGCCGAGGTGGATCGGGCACTGACGGAGCGTCAGATTGCGAACCCGGCTTCGCCTGTCCACGAATACTTCGTGTACGACCAGGAGCACGGGTTCGCTCTGAGGGGAGATCAGGACGACGCTGCCATCAAGGCCGCCCAGGACCTGTGCTTTCAGCAATGTCTGGACTTTTTCGTCAAGCACGTGGGAAAACAGTCTAGTGGCTTATAGTTTCGTAAATTAGTGCAGGTCACATAATACGCAATTAGCACATATCTCCGAAGGGTCCTGCATTCATCTACATCAAGGGCAACGTGATGGTCCGTGATCACGACGAAAAAGAGTCCGAGCACCGGCCCCTTGCCTCATTCCCTTCTCCTTCCCATGCCATCACCACCACCGCCACTTTTGCTCCTCAACACCTCCTCCCACTCCTCGACCCCTACGCCCACAGCCCCGACCCTCCTCGCCTCCTCCCTTGCTTCCTCATCCTCCGATACGAACCAACAATGTCCCTTCTTGACCCACGCCTCCAAACATCCTACCAAACCCTCCTCTCCACCGGCATCGTCCGTTCGAGGCTGCGCGACAAGGAACCTGCTCCTGAATCTGAACCTCTGATCCAAGAATCTCATGACCTCCCGCGCCCTGGCGTTCCTCCTCTCGTTCCCCTTCTTCAATAAATCGAGATGATCGATCACCTCCAAAGGCAAGACCACAACGCATCTGCCGGACCCGATCCACCTTCTGACTCTCGGTGTGTGATCCACGTAGACGGAGGCGGGAAGGACGCAGGTCGGGAGTCGCTGCTGGAGGGCGTCGAGCCGGGTGAGATGGGACTGAAGGGTCGAAACCTGGGACCTCAGGAGTTCGGTGGCGAGAGCTTTCGACAGTTTATGCTGATCCTTCTTCTTGGCGTCTCGGTCGAGGACGACGTAGCGGCCGGTCGCGTCGTCGAACCGGAATGCGTCAGGTTCGGGTTGCGTGGCGAGGTGGTTGGCGAGGGCGGCGATGCGGGCTACTCGGACGTGCGTACCGCCCGTACTTGCCGTCGTGGTGGCGGGTTTGCCCGCATTGTCCGCTTGGACGTCCGAGGCGTTGTGAAGGACGGCCCGGAGGGATGCGCTCGACAACTTCCCGTAATAAGCTCTGAGAGGTACCAAGCCTAAGAGATCGACGTCTTCGGCTAGGCACTCTGCCATTCCATCCATGTCCGCGAACGAGGATGCAAAGTTGGCGAAGGCGGAGAGGGAGTGACATGCTCGGAGGAGCGTCTGCAAAATCATCAAACCGTCAAACAATGAGAACACGGCAAACACACGTTACAGGTGACGTACAGTGGGTAACTCACCGGTTGCAAGACCTCCAAGCTCTCCGAAAACGTTCCCACGTACGTACCCCAGATCTTGAAGATGGGCTCACTGTTCATCTCCAGCCACACGGCCACCAATCCGCATATTGGCAACCACGCCAGTCTCTCATCAAGCATGTCGTCCAGAGCCTCGGGGTCGAACAGCGGATCGGCAAGTACGCCGACAGCTAGTTCCAGTCCCGTCGCGAGAAGGTGCAGGAGGAGAGCCGTTAGATACACCTGGAGGATCCGAATAGCCTGTCGACTCGTCGGTAGTTCTAGAAGCAATTGTCAGCATGAGGGTCACTGTTGACTGGCGGACAAGAAAGACAGGGAAAATGTAGATACCGGTCTGCTCGAAGCGCTGGCCGAGATCCTGGTGCGTTGCGATTAGGACGGGAACGACCATTCCGAGCCATATGGTGAGCGCGGTAGTCGTCGGGGCATTGACTTTTGAGGTGAGAAGAGGGCTAATGCCCATGATTAGATTGCCGTAGGGTTTATGTATGTTGCTATTGAGCGGACAAAGTCGATGAGATCGAGTTCTTCGCGGTCTGCCAAAGCAATCCCTGAGCGGAGAAATCACCTTGCGCTCGCATCCTCGAGCTGGAAAGCCAATCTATGCAAGGCAATAAAGTCTGCGCTCAGTCGAGTCATCGGCGACCAGTTGGAAGCCGTCCCATCTTGCAGCTGCCTGGTTCGCGCTCTTTGAGAGATGGAATGAAAAGCGAGGAGATTGTTATGTGTGACACTGTGGGGAACCTTGTTGACAAGGCTTGAATCGAGACAGGAAGGTCAGAGAGAAAAGACCCGAGCATGTGGGAAGAATCACTCTTTTATCATGATACAAGGTCCTCACCTTAGGCAGTACCAGTAGACCACCTCGACCTCGTCGGTTACAGGAAATACCCCAAAGATGTTGTCTTGAGAAGAGTAGCTAGCGAGAATCGCCAGCTGAGAATATGGTTTGCCTTTGACGGGATGCATCAAAATTAGCAACCCAACGTTCCAGTGATCAGAAGAACGCTCAGTAAGCCGGCTCACCGATGTCAGGGTTGATGCGCATCGCTCTTCGATAGTAACCTTGAGCGACATGCCACTGTCCGGGATGATCCTGAAACGCGTAGAGCTCGCGGTAGCGTGCTGTGTTTGCCAAGGGCGTCAATCGAGGAAGCCCCGCGGTCTTGCTCATGACGGGTTGAGAATACACCACGAACCGAGGTCTCCGAGACCCACCAGAAAGCGGTGGATGAGGTTTAATGCTGCCGCTGTCACGTCCGATAGGGTGGCACTCACGGCGTCGTCGCCGTCACTCTCATCGGCGGCCTCGGCCTCAAGGGAGGGATCTGGTTGGTCGCCGGGAACGATGGAGGCAGTGCGCGCCTTGTACATGGCTGTAGCAAGTGTTCCTGGGTCAATCCAAGCTCCGTTGCCACGACACTATCTGCACCTTGGTTCAAAATCCTTTACATACCAACGCCTTCACTAACGACGGTTCCCTCCCATCCACTTCGAACCCTTACAATCACGCCTCTGTAGAAGCCCTCGGCCCTGATGATAACCCTCATTAGCTGAGCCCTCGCCTCGAGATCTCCTGCCGTAGCAGCGCCGCGGAGCGCTTCTATTGCTGCATAGATGCATGCGTTCCAAATGCGATCGTCGACTCCGTGGAATAATGCAAAGGCAGGATCGAGGATGCACACGTCCTCTAATGTGAGGAGAAGATGGGCTCTCAGGAACTGGGTGGTCTGTGCGTGCGAGGGTTGCTCGGAAGGGGAGGTTTGAAGGTGTTTACGAAGAGAGCGATCAATGTGTTGCGCTTCGCTAGGAAGTAACACGGTTAATTACGGGTCCAGGTACGCGTGAAGATCGCTTCCCACAACATACGTCCAAAGTTGAGCTACGCTTGTTGAGGGAGCCGCGACTTGTTGAACTGCAACGACGGGAGCAGGAGCAGAGGTTGCAGCACTATGTGTCGGGGAAAGCGCAGAGAGCTGGACTGAAGGAGCGGTCGCTGCGAGAGAGTGTTGCTGTGGACCAGGTTGAGAGCGACGACGGTGGGCTCTCTTTCGAGGTGTGGAGCGTGTGCTCATGTTGCATCCTGTTTGCTGAGGTAGATGTTGCGGTTATTTTTTGATGCATAGGTACATAACGGGCACAGGAGCCGCCCTTCCACTTCCTTACTGTACCTACAGTTGTGCACTGATATGCTCTTGAACCGTCCGTCCTCTTGTCCCAGCCAGTTCTAATGGGAAAGCGATCTTCGTTGTGCCTTGCCGAGTGGTGGGTGTGGTGGGTCATGACGGCGGTGGCTATGCTCCATCATCATGAACTTGCACCTCCACTCAGCACCTCCACTCATCACCTCCCGACAGCCAATGCGCAAGGGGCGAAAAGGACTGATAAAGGACCTCTACCCGCATCTTACGACGTAGAGAGCTTCGGGGAGAGATTTCTCTATCGCCTTCTTCGGTCTTCTTGGAGAAGGATGTCATGTTGTCATCAACATCGCTGGCAGAGTCCAAAGAAATTGTTATGAAACAACGTCGATGTCTTCCCGCCTGTCACAGTTATAGAACTTCAGCGTGCCCCTCTGTGCCTACTGTACGTGGTCTGCTGTACAGATATACCTACAGTACGTACAGTACAGTGTATATGCCAGCGTCTGAAAGCCGGGAGGACATCCCGCAAATTAACAGCACATGGGAGGGGAATCTCATCGCACAATCTCTCGACAGATAACGTCTTTTTATCGATAGTTTTAATTTACCGTCCTTTCTCCTGTTCTTTTCATCTCTGGGAACCTTCTGCTTCCCATCGGGCATCGGGCAGGGCAGCAACAGACTACCCTTTCGACGTCTTATGGGCAATTACGAAGTCTTATAAGACAATCAGCGTCATCCCAGAATCCTTACGAGCCGTTTTTTGTCTCCAATGGCTCTGCATGTACAGTACAGTCAGTGTGGACAAAAGTCAGTGCATACCCCAAGGAAAAGAATCCCTGACTCCCAGCTTGCTCACCACGCACAGGCGCACGAAAGACGTGCGAGATCCCCGAATAAAATGTTGTGCCTTTTCTTTGGGTATGCACTGACTTTTGTCCACTGACTGTACACATGCAATACCGCCCCTTGGGCCTCTTTTCATGTATGTGAGAAGAGGGGAGAGCGCCCGGGTGCGCGTGATGCAAGCAAGCTCGTGCTAGCAAATTGGCTTCGGGTCTCGAGCTCGTGTGGTGTAGATCATGGGGAGACATGGTCCTGGCGCCCAAGCGGCGGAGGCCCCCTGAATGTCGCAAAGTGCCACGTCTGAACGAAACTTGCCCCAGTTGGAGAGGAGACGGAAGCGTGCCGGTCTCGCTTGATGGAGCCGACGTGTATCTCGGAGTTGCGGGAACGAAAGAGAAGGACCGGGAGGGTCCTCTTTCATCCTCTTTTCTTTTTTTTTCTTTTCTCTGCAGAGCCGTGGGGGTGGATTGGGAAGTTTCGCACTGGTCTCGGACGGTCTTCGTACGCCTCTTGTGCTTCCCACCTTGAAGGCTGTCCTCCTATCACACACCGCGGGAGCCGGTCAAGGTTCTTGGAGCGAGGGAGAGACGGAAACTCTGGTGGTGCAGAGCCTGTGGGTCTCTGCGGTGGTGGAAAAGAAACGAACGCGTCGCGCGTTGTGCAGGTTGTTGGACAGCGAGAAAACATCATGCCACTCGGCCGCCTGCGGGAATGAGCCTGTCGTGCGTGTTGTACCATACCAGCACAGGGGCTTGGTGTGCACTCCCCCCACTACAGGTCCTACTCCTTCCTATGCATTCTGCTGCTCCTCCTCCTCGCCCAAGAGTGGCATGATGGGCAAGCGCAGCCTGCGCCATGGGCCAATGGCTTACCGACTCGATCCTCGTGGCTCTGTGCGGGGATCCTCCCATCTGGACACACCTCCCTTGACTTCTCCGGAGAGGTGCGTCCTCCTCAACAGCGACGCTTGAAGAGGGGTGACTCGAGTCGGAAAGGATGAGATGGCGAGGTGTGTTTGGGTCGACGGTTCCTGGATTTCAAAGAAGAGAACGAAGGAAGGAAAGTTGTGTGCCCTCGCTCCTGCCCATCCGTACATAACCACCCGCCTGCCTGGGTCGCCCCCCCCCCCTCGCATTCGCCATCGCCATTTCCTTATTCTCTTGCACATCCTTTTTGGCCTAGTCTCACAGGCGTCTACATCCATATCTCAGGGTTCTATACTGCATAGCGTAAGTGCCAAAAGTCTTCCCTGTTGTCGTTGACGGTATCGAGGAGATGGACACCGAAGAGATCTCCTGAGGGGGCGACCGACCGGCCGAGATAAGACGGTCTCTGGGATCGATGCGTCTCCGAGATGGTGCATCAGTGAGAGAAATGCATCATTCATGTGGCCTGGTTGCTCGCATCTCTCCGCTCGGTCACCAGTCTCCTGGAAATTCCATCTGCACGATAGTCTGCATGCACATCTCAATCCAGCGCTAACATTCCACTTTCACGAAACCAAAAAATAGTCCTGACTCTCGTTCGAAACCCCTTCCCATCACCTCCTCCCTTACACACCCAGACCGCAGTAATGACCCGTACCGTGCAAAACGCCACGGCGATCCCTACTCCCGTTCAGGACCCTGAGCTGTCCTCCTTCCTCCTGCGTCTCCGCAAGAAGAACACCGACACCACCTCCCACAAGAACACGGTCGACTCGTACTACAACTACTGGGACTCTGACCGTACCGTTCACACTGACAACGACCAATCCGTTGAGGAGCGTCGTGCCGGTTCCGACAAGCTTACCAACCACTTTTACGATCTCGTCACCGACTTCTACGAGTACGGTAAGTTGCAAAGTCCGATCATTGGCGCGCCGTTTGTGCTATCAAGCGACCCGCATCTCCCGGGTTGCCAAAATGTCTCTCATCGGCTGACTCTTTCTGGTTTTATCATTTGTCACTGTAGGATGGGGGACGTCATTCCACTTTGCCCGTATGTTCCGTGAGACCACCTTCCGATCGTGCGTGGCTCAACACGAGAACTTCCTCGCCCTGAAGCTCGGCCTCAAGCCCGGCATGGAGTGCATCGACGTCGGATGCGGTGTTGGCGGACCACTCCGCGAGATCGCAAAGTTCTCTGGCGCTTTCATCACCGGCCTCAACAACAACTCATACCAGGTTGACCGATGCCGTCACCTCGCTGAGGAGCTCGGTCTCTCCACCCTTTGCAAGGCCGTCAAGGGCGACTTCCAGAAGATGCCCTTCCCTTCTAATACCCTTGACGCTGCCTACGCCATCGAGGCCACCTGCCACGCCGCAAGGCTCGAGAACGTCTACGGAGAGATCTTCCGCGTTCTCAAGCCCGGAGCACAGTTCGCTTGCTACGAGTGGTTGACGACTGAGAAGTACGACGAGTCCGACCCCAAGCAGAAGCAGATCATCCACGACGTTGAGGTAAAACTCCGAGCCTTTTCTCTTCTCGCTTTGGGCGACTTTAACTCACACCTTCTTGTTCTTCCTACGCTTTTTCAGGAAGGAAACTCGATCTCCAAGCTTTACACCATCCCCCAGTGCCTCGCCGCCCTCCGTTCCGTTGGATTCGAGATTGAGGAGTACGCCGACTTAGCCGACCCCAACTCGACCCTCGCCGAGGCTCAGGACCCTTGGTACCTTCCCCTCCAGGGCAAGTTCACGCTGGACATGGAGCACCTCCACCGCTGGCGCATGACACCCCTTGGTCGCTGGATGACCGACAAGATGGTTCTCACCCTCGAGACCCTCCGCGTTGCACCGCAAGGGACCCGCAAGGTCTCGACCCTCCTCAACCTCGCCGCCGACTCCCTTGTCAAGGCGGGAGAACAGCACCTGATGACCCCCATGTTCTTCTTCGTCGTCAGGAAGCCCGCAGGTCCCAACGGTGGGAACGTCGCCAACGTCGCTGCCCCCGCTGCTGGATTCTCAGTCGGTCACTAGTTTTTTTCCAAATGCGACTTTTCTTGCCCCGGGAACCCCCTTTGCTTTCACCACCCTAAAACATCGTAACCTTTGTATCCCCTTTTCTTCTTTTGTGTATGCCCTTTCTATCTTGATATGAAACTTTCGTCCTGTCCTTTCGAATTCACATTGCTTTTGGTGCCATCTTCCTGCTGCGCACCATGGGGGAACAACGCGGGTTGATTCTCCCCAAATGAGAATAGCAAAAGCACAGCCACTGGAACGTGCTGCCAGCACCACGAAATCCTCATTCCTACCCACCCACTCACTCACAAACCCAACCTCAGCAGCTATGGAGAAGTACCGACGAACCACGATCGGCACCGACTCGGACGTCCAGCATCCCGCGCCCACGAACGAGATCCGGATAGCGACGCAAGGAAAGATCAAAACATACGTATCACGCATCTGCGACATCCTCACGGTAAATTCGCTTCCTCGGTCCATTCCACTCCTTTCCCGTTCCTTTGTTTCTCACTGACACCGGCCACGCAGACAGGAGATCAACCGACAGCGATCATCATCGGGAAGGGGAACGCGGTCAGCAAGGCCGTCACGGTGACTGAGATCGCGAGGAGGCGGTTGGGTGGATCCGAGGTTGTGAGGCAGGATACCGATGTCTTGGAGGTCGAGGCTGTAGACGTTTGGGAACCCATCGAGGATGGACTTGATAGGCATGGCAACGTTCCTTTGGTGTTCAAGATGTGGTTACGGGTCGGACTGACAATGTGATGGTTGGCTTTTTTTTTCTAGGTTGTTGGTGACGAGACATATGCCTTGCATAAAACTCACGCTGCATCGAGTTCAGGTGGCGTGAGAAAGAGCCAGGATGGATGCCGATCGGAGATGATGGGTGCACGATGTGGACATCCTCATTCGGTGGATGGTGCTCTGGCATTCAATCATCGTGTTCAACGGAACTCGCGGCCAGGAAGGAGATGACACTAGGACTGGTCGGAAAAGACAAGGAAGGTGACAATCGAAATCACTCCCGACCTTTCCTCGCTCCTTGCAAACTGTGGAATTGGCAACGCTGGGCCGTTTGCCTTAACCTACTGAGGTCGAATCGGCAGGGTTTTGTTGTGGTGGAATGCGTCGGGCGAATCCCGAGCCGATAAACATGACGCCCCCCATCTCGAGCGAGTTTGCCGCAGTTACTGAAGATGCGGTCCATCTCGATGCAACGTGGGATCCATGGCTTTTGCGGCCTTAAACCTTTCCGGCCCTGCCGGACGCGCCGTTGGGAAAGGGGCGCCAACCTTTGAAATCCCCAGGACTATCCAAAAACCCACTTGTTCTCGAAACAAAAATATAATTCTGAAGCTTCAGCTAGAAGGCCACGATCACGATGCAGAAAACGTCATGTAACAGAGTGGGTGGGCAGGCTGGGTTATATCCTCGTCAGCGGAGGAGCAGCTATCCTCGGGGTATGGGTGTTGGTTCTATGCTGGAACGAGATTCGACTCCCTCGCCCTGTTCAGATCTCTTCGAAATCCTCGTCCTCTTCCGACTCGACCTTGGTCGGAGCTGGCGGCGGTGCCGCTTGAGTTTTCGCCATGGTTGGCATGACTTCGTCAAAGTCCTCGTCCTCGTCTTCGTCGTCGTCGTTGCCTCGGTTTCGTTTCGAACTGAATTGGGTTGGGGAAATGGGGATGAAGGAAGAGGTCAGGTATGTGCAAGCCTCTGGATGCCAGAAGTTTGGATTATTCTTACCCTGCGGTTTGTGTTGATGAGGGCGGCGGTGGGATGGCAGCCTCGGTTTGCTGCGCGGCGAGATTCCTGTAGTACTCTGCCAGAGCTGGATGTGGAATAGGTACATCAGTAAGCTCGCATTAAGCAAGTTAGAGGCAACCCTGCAGGAACCAATATTGACCCAAAACCTACAAGTAGCCTGATCGTCGCCTCCGATGGCCGCATCGAACACCCCATTGAGTTCCTCGGCATCCCTCCTCTCCTTATCCGCCTCGTCGACCTCGATGACGATGTTGGCAGGGGCCGCACCCATCTCGGTCGAGAACCCAAGTTCACCCTGTCCGGCCTCTCCATCCCTGCCGGACCCGTCGGCTGCCAGACTCGGATCCCCCGCGTCCGACACCCACTCGGGTATGATGAGCCTGTCGGTCTGCTTGAGGAGATCCACGATGGGTTGACTCTCGTTCATGAACTTTGTGTACTTTTCGCTGACGCCCGTGGAGTCGACTCCGGAGCTTCCTTCCTCGATCATGACGCCGCAGACGTCGCAGAGGGGTCGCATGTCGGCCGTCTTGGAGAGCATCGCAAAGTCGAGGGCCGAGTACTCTTTCGTGCATTGCGGACATTTGTAGGGCATGTTGGCCATTTGCTGTGACGGAAAAGGTTGTCAGATCAAAAAGCACTTTGGCTGCGGAACGCTCAACCCTCGCGATCGGGGCGATACCATTTGAACCTCCTTCTCGATCATCTTCCCTATCCTGAAGATCTTCCACTTGACAACGTCCACGAAGAGCTTGTAGTCGATGTAGTAGTACTGTCTGTTGATCTTCCTCTGCTGCCTACCCTCCACGACGGGACCCACGAGTTCCGCCCTCGCCTCCGACTTGACGAGACCGTCCGTCTTCAACTTTCCACATATCTTATGGAGTTCCTTGGACTGCACGCGAAGGGCTTTCGCGAGGTCGTCGTCGCGATGTCTGACACGTTCTGCGATAAGTTCCCGGGGAGGGGTTGGGTGAAATGCTCTGGGTACGAGAGACTCACGAGTTTACTTTGAGAAGAAGGTCGAGGAGGACGATGTGCTTTGGTTCGTAGTATGCTCTCGCGACGAGAGATACGAGACGCCGGAGGATCGCGCGGGCTGCTGCTTGGTCCTTTGCTGAAGGGAGTGGGTTGGCGGAAGGGGAGGAGACGGAGGAAGGAGCAGCTGACTGTGGCTGTTGCTGCTGCTGTTGTCCTTGAGAAGACGACGGTTGCTGCTGCTGTGATGATGCTGATGCTGATGCTGCCGGTTGTTTGACCGAGAGAGAAGAAGACATTGCTGAGGAACGAGTCTTCTACTGCTCGCGTGTTCGATGTAAACCTTCGACATTCAGGTTGGCGGAATGTGCATGGACGAGGGCCTGAGGGGGAAAGGGG
>JADGJA010000792.1:0-10620 GCA_027596035.1 Thoreauomyces humboldtii | reverse complement strand
CTAAGAAAACCTCGATCAATCTAAGGCGCTGTGGCTCGGCGCTGCTATGATAAGGGCAAAAGAGGTCAAGCACGTCACTCAGCAGAACCCTCTGCCAGTCTGGACGTGCTTGCTGCAGACCGCAAGAGAGCCCTATGCCCCGTGGATTTTCCGGCCGCACATCGACCAGACTACTGAAGGGCGAGGAGCCGCGGAAAGCGCTACCCCGAAAGTGGTATCTTTCCCGGGGCACCGAACTTCCGTACGCGACGAGAACTCAACCTCATCTACCTTTCACACTACACAATGCTATTAGGAAATAACAGGAGACTTAAAAGTGCCAGTTTAGCTCACTACTATCAAGCTAGAAGCGGCAAAGGGCGGGCCAGCTCGAGGTCGATGACATCCCCAGACAAGTCCGCCAGAAAAGTTTCGACATCACGTGTTGAGAAGAAGCTGGCAATGCCTCAGCTAGCTTACTTCCGTTGGGACTGTGCTCGGCTAGTCCTTCAAGCGACTTGGGGAGATCGCCTCTCTATCATGCAGTTCAACACTGCAACCGAGTGTGATGGCGGTGCAACTGCGACCACTTTGTTGCAACTTACAAATACCTCTGCCGAGGGGCAAACGGACCACACCTCAGATACGTCGTATCGATACTTGAGTGAACGTGCCCTGCTCGCGACGTTACGCCTTTTTGCCAGTTCTGGCAATGACGAGAAAACCGCATCAATATGCAGTCCATCGCGCGAGCCAAGCGACCGATGGAGGGAATACCCTGTCAAAGCGTCAAATGATCAGAGCGTAGTGTACTAAGGCTGGATCGAACTGTCGGGTACTTCGAAAGTTAGCCTCTAACGCTTAGTCAAAGGCCGCCTCATGTATCTTTGCTTCAAAGGTGTTCCATCGCTCCTAGATTATGACACCCTTCAGCTTGCCAGACCCTGTCGTGAGGTTCCTCTACAGACCATACGCCATATATGGTGCTGCTGATGAATTTGCGTCAAGTGGAGGCTTGCTGACCAAGATCGCTGAACTTGTCGGAACGTTGGCGCAACGAGGGTTAACTGCGATATAAAGAACTTCTGCTCGCGTTTGGTAAAGTTTCGGCAACAGGAGACAGGTAAGGCGAGAGAAAAGAATTCCTGTCAGCCTCAGGAATGGGAATAACCAGAGCGGGGGAGCAGGGCTTTGAGCGGGGGTGCAGTTAGAGGCTCGGAACGGTCAGACTGCGCAGCCGCAGCGGCTCTATATTTGAACATTGCGGTTGCGCACGCATATCCCAACGTAACCAATTGACCGGAAAGGCCTGCCGCTCTGCCGCTGGTACAAGCCCACCGGCTAGCCTTCAAGAAGGCGACAACCGCGATGTCGTCGGGATGCGCAGTTTTGAACAGCCTACCCTTCGTTATGCAAAGTCCGCGCAAAACAGACCAGACCGCTCCGTGCTTGTGTGAACCGAGTTACATACCAATTCTTTTTTCGTCGGCAGTTGGCATCGCAACCGACAGCTGGAGACTGACCTCGGAGATCCCCTGAAGCAAAAACAGGGTGAACTACAGTAAGGTCGATTTGCGAAGTCCCATGCACTTTGTACGATCACGTCAGCATGGCTGTCAGACTCTGTCAAGGTTGTGTTATGTATGAGTGGAAAAAAAAACAGTCCCTTTATGGAGCCGCCCTGCAAAGGAACAGCAGGGAATCAGGTCAAGTGCTGCGAAAAAGAAGGACTCCATGAACTCACGTCGCTGCGCTCGCTTCCACTGCCTCGCACCTCAGTGACTTGTATAGAGCCACCGCCTCCACGGCATCCATCTGCCAAAGCCGCCGCAGAAGAAGGCTGTCGAATACGTCAAATACCGCTGCATCAGTCCTTTGAGGCTTTGATGGGCCCAAACGAGTGGAACGCATGCCAGAGTCTGCATGTGGCTTACAGGACCACAGCGATCGTCGTCAGGAGGATCACTGTCCTCAGCACCACCGCCAGCAAGTCGTTCAGGGCCTCAACAGGCCCTCGCATGTCTTGGAAGCACGCCCTTGCCTCTTCAGCGCAGCAAGCTCGGAAGCGTGCCACGCGACCGAAAAAGATCTCGCTCGCCTTCGCCTTGCCGACTGCCTGCACCACAACAAGCTCCCCGCCACCCTCCTCCGCGGCATTGTGAACCGGCGTATCCGTCGTTGGGGACTGGCTTGACATGGTCGTGATATTCGGTGGGAGCATCTTTGAAATCCTACCTTCGATGGGTCGGCAGGAACTCAGCATACCATTACTTTATCTCGGGACACCCGACTCGAGCGGATAACGCCCCTATGACGTGACGCATGCATCATAACCGACAATCGTCCTCGCTCCCCGAGCATGGATCAGCCTCGAAAGGCGCATTGAGAGACCGAGCTCGAAATAGCCGACGAATCAGACAGCCACCCAAGGCATCGAGCCAAGGCGCTTCGCGGCGCCGAGAAAGCCACTTCTACCTGATGACGGAAGAAGAGGTATCTCTTTGTTCCTATATGTCTTAAAAAGCTGCCTCCTCTCCTGTCTTCGCTCACCACCTCCGACCAGTTACTGACTTTCGTTCTGTTATTCTTGATCTTCATGTTCTCGCTCGCTCCTCTCACTTGGTTTGGTCTCATCTGCCTTCTCCTCTGCTTTTGGTACAAGTACGAGGAGTGGAAGTTTATCGAGGAGCGCAAACGCACATGACCACTTCAGGCGCGCAAGCCCAACACCCCGACAGACTTTTACGCTGTGGACTTTACCGGAAAGCGAGTTGTTGTGACATGGGATCAATTCCAGGCATATTGCAACATCGCGGCTCAACGTTCATGCCTTGTCGAGAACATACTCAATGACATGTTTGAGGCCGACGCGCATGCCGTTGAGAACATCTTAGCGCTGTCTCCGCCAACGACAAACAATATTTACATAGTCGCAAGTAAGTTCCGGATCCTCCTAACCCCTAGAGAATCCAAAGTAACGAGTCGAATCGAATTTCTACAGGCGGTTTTATCGACGATCAACGGCGCGGGAAATACAGAGAACCCCTCCTTCAGTGGAAAAGCATGTAAGTTTGGCTGTTTCCACCTTACGATCGATTAACAATTAGTGACCTCGTATTCCTTTCCGTTCCTTAGACCTCGCGATGACGCCCCGCCAGCATACGCAGAGTAAACTGTACACACGAGCTTTCCCGCTGCTATGTGATTTACGTGGGGACTTCGCTCAGGATGAAACTTGCTCCACCTTTCAGCCGGCTGCTGACGGTTCGCGGAACCTAAAGGACCTTTGTGAACGGATGGCTCCACCCTCGACGACTTGAACCGCTCTACCTTTTGGAACATCCTAGTTCCGAGAGAGTCGGCGCGAAAATCGTGCGCATCGAAAATGGAGTTTCCCTAACTTTAAGGATCGGTCAACCCGATTTAAGCTCAAGGGTTTGCGGAACCTTTAGGATCTTTGACAAGGGATGACCACACCCTTGACGACTCGAACTATGTCAGGCGCGATCTCGACGACTCTTGACCAGGCGCGGGATGACCACACCCTTGACGACTCGAACTGGGCATACGCGGTTTCGCCTGCTGCGCCAAAGGCATTACCAGAGACTATAACAGTCGAACAAGTTCGAGTTACCTTTCTCTAGCTTTTTACCCCGAGCCAACTTGTTACCCCGAGCCAAACTATGTTGGCTATTCGGATGAACATCTCACCCCTCCCCCTGCCCAACTACTCGGAAACGCATCCTGAATGTTTCTTCACTTCACATAATAATAATATTTTCTACTATTTTGAAGAGCACTTCCCGACGCTTCGGCCTTGCGTGCTCCGGAGCAGCAAGGAGAGAGTGGGTCCCCTGCTTCAAGTGTGCAGCTCATCGTCTCAGCTTCGAACGAAGGGAAGAGATGACGCAGGCTGCCGCGGACGGAATCCCACGATCCCGAAGCGGGCGAGGCAGTGTCCTAGGTTCAGCATCAGAACCGCGCGGCGGGTCGAGAAAACAACGGAGAACTGTTTCAGGCCCTGCAGGAATGGGATCCGCGTTCGCCTTCCATTTGTCAATCAGCAGATCCTTTCCTACGGGCTCTCTGCACGGCCTCGACAGCCCTGGGATCCCTTTCCAACAGGAGCTCTACGATGGCGATGGAACCCCCTTGCACTGCTCCAACAAGACCGCGCGCTGTGCTGAAAGGCTGACCCGACTCCCAGGACGAAACGCACGACCGTGGATTGGGCGGCTGCGGTCCTGGTCCAAACCGATAGTGAGCGTCCAGAAGATAGCCTTGCTGCGAAAAGTATCTCAAACGGCTCCATCCATCCTTCTCGGGCTGTGGCTGTCATGAGCTCCTGCACATGAAAGCTGGCGACCTGCCCGACGACGGGCGCTCCAATGAAGCCGCGGAACAGGTAAGCGGCAATGTTGACGTAATTGCCTTTTGCTGCGTGTACAGTGAAATGGAGGTAGATCGTCGTACTTGGTGAATATAGATTTACGCACGTTCTTGTATGGAGGGTTGAGTTGGGCAGCTGTCAGGTCACAGTCAAAACACTAACAAAATGGGAGGTTAGCATGAGCCGGTGGTCGAGCATCCAGCCGTCGCACACCTTGACTAGTCCAGGTCACCGTTATCGATGGACACCATCTGGATAGTTATCGTTGACACAGTGATTCCGTAGCCGAGCGAAGACGATGTCCGCTCCAACGTCCCACAGCCCTGCGCGAACCAAGTACAGGTAGAAGGGCAGTCCGGCTGATCAAATGGCGTTCGCAAGCTTGTCGCCAAGTGCTTAAAGTGGCAGGATCGTAGAACCCCATGCGCCGCAGTCCTCGTCGTGCTGGGTCAGCCCTTCATCGGCTCTTTCAGGACCGAAACAATCAAGCGTACACGCCTTGGTCTCCCATCCAAAGACAGTGACGCTCGTGTGCTTGCTGGCCGTCGGCAGAGGCAAGGTAGACAAGGTGGCGTTGGAAGGCATGTGCCAGCACGGGTCCCGTAAGTCGCCGGGCAAGGGAACGGACCAGGGGGACGAGGCACCGCAAAGGATACAGCTGGCGGGTATCTGGCAGGATGATACGCCGGAGAACGTGGTCGGGGAGTCCTTCCAATCGCATTTCCGTCTTTGATTCCAAGGGAGGTGGCGGTTGTTTGTACGTGGGGTAGTTTTCGACGCACGGCCACCACCCCGAGCCAAACTCTCGCTATCGAACGTCGGAGGCTTACCTTCGGACTCACATTTGGCACTGGACCATCGACGTCCACAGAAGGTGCAAAAGTCGAGGAAGAGTGAAAGCGGGAGGATTAGGGTCATCGTGGGCTGACGACGGCACCGAGCATACTCGCCACAAACCCATCTGCATGAGATCATCGCCGTCGTATAGCATCCTCCAAAACACCGACAGCAAATCTTCTTCGCTTTACATTACAATGATATTTTCTGATATTGTGATGAGCACCCATCCAGCCGTCACATGGTTTAGCTACTCATCCTCCAAGGGAAGCAACGAGAGTCGGTCATCTGCTTCATGCATGCTCATCGTCTCAGTTTCCAGCCATCTAATCCGCTCCTCCCTTCTCCGTGTCCTCATCTATCCGAGTGAAAGCGGGAGGATTAGGGTCATCGTGGGCTGACGACGGCACCGAGCATACTCGCCACAAACCCATCTGCATGAGATCATCGCCGTCGTATAGCATCCTCCAAAACACCGACAGCAAATCTTCTTCGCTTTACATTACAATGATATTTTCTGATATTGTGATGAGCACCCATCCAGCCGTCACATGGTTTAGCTACTCATCCTCCAAGGGAAGCAACGAGAGTCGGTCATCTGCTTCATGCATGCTCATCGTCTCAGTTTCCAGCCATCTAATCCGCTCCTCCCTTCTCCGTGTCCTCATCTATCCGAGTCCGGACTCTGCAGCCGAAACTCAAGCCCTCGCGCTCGGCAACGCAGGAAGACCCTGCACGCCCAATCCAACGCTCTTGCTGTTCGAGCTCGTCGGTCTCGAACCGGGACCCCTGACGAGTCTAGCACAGCTCTGGGGTCGACTCCCGGGAGGCGTTCCCACGCTCCCGGTACCGCTCAAAGGTCGTTTCCCAGGTCTCACCACCACCACCCCGCTTCCTGCGCCACCGCTGCTTCCCAGTCCCGACGGCTCTTGAGCCTCGACGACGCGGACCCGCGTTCCGAAGCCCAGACGGCGGCCCGTGTCTAGCCATCCGCCGTTGGGCGTTCGTGTGGTGGTGATGGGAGGACGATCCGCGGTCTCGATCTCGACGTGGTGTTGGAGACGGGTGTTGGTGATGGCCCATGGTTCGGCTGCTACTGAGCGCTTGTAGGCTTTGAGCGCGAGGTCTTGGGATGCGTGGAGGGCGTGAAGCGCTCGTGCTTCGGATTGCGATGCTACTGTCTGGTTCTGTCTTTGAGATGCGTGTAAAGCCTACAGGGTGACAGATCGCCATGTCATTCTTCACATCGCCGTAATTTTGAACATTGTTGGATCATTTCTTTACCATGTCCTGAAAGTGATGGTCCTGTAGCTCGAGTCCTACTCGTCGCACTTCAGCCTTCTTTGCGGCTCTCTCTGCCATCGTCTGTTCCTGTTGTGCCATGTACAGTTGGAGTTCGGCAGCTTCTTCGGCGGATCGAGCTCGCGCAGCTTCTTCTTCCCGAGCCACCTGTATGCCATCCACACGTCAGTCATATGGTCGGGAGGGATGAAGAGGAAAGAGATAACGAGGTAATCTTACGTGCTCGTGATAACTTTCTGCTAGGTCTGTTCCCTGCTTCCATCGTTTGGCAGCCTCGATCGCCAGTATCCTTGTTTCTCGCTCTTCGCGGTCCTGCATCGCTTTTGCAACAGCTGCGTCCACTTTTGCTTCCTGCTCGGCAGCCTTCTGAGCTGCCTCCTGACCGCTCTGCTGTTTGCGCTTGATGGAGCGTCTGTGATGGACGGAGTTGGCAAACTTTGGAAGAGACATCCTCAAGACAGAGAAACCAGAACACCACTGTAACACTCACAATCGGCGCTCCTGCTCCATGGCCTTCTTCTTCTCCTGCTGGACTTTTTTTCTTTCTCTCCAGGCTTCGGCTGTCGTCTGCTTCCGTTGATCTTCCTCCCGTTCCGCCACAGCTCGTTCACGAAGGTCGGCTCGCATCGCGTCCAGCTCGGCTCGGAACCGTCCCTGCTGTGCTCGTTTCAAGGCGAACGCGGCGGACGGATCCGTCTCGAGGAGCGTGAGCGGACAGGTCATCAGCGTGTTATCCAAAGTCGGGTCGTCCTGGCAGTGTCGGGAGGACATGTTGGTGTCAAGAGGAACGAACGCATGGGTTCTCTCCTCGCACGGTTTCCTACTAACCTTCGTCTCGGCCATCTCCCTGGCTCTCTTCTCCCTGGCCTGTTCCACCAAGGTGGCCTGCACGTCCAACCCCTTCTTCCTGGCCTCGATCATCAGCTCCAGATCCCTGTGCTCGCCGGCCACCCTCGTCGCCCTCTCGTGGTCCCTCTGCAGGGAGTCCCTCCACGCCTCCTCTCCCTCGCTCTGCTTCTTGAGCTCGATCTGCATGTCCCTCTCCTTGAGGGTCTCGAAGAGGACGACCTTGGAGTGGAAGCTCTTGACCATGTCGGTCTCCGAGTACTGCAGCCTCTTTGCCCTCGCGATGGCGTCCGTCCGACGCACGGACTCCTCGGCGGCCCAGGATCGGTCCACGCGGACCCGTTCGGCTTCCTCGGCCTCGAGACGGTCGACGCGGGCTTGCAGACGACGACGACGTTGTCCGGCCATCGTGTTCTCCCAGCCTGAGATGCGGTTCTTGGAGAGGAGGTGGCGACGGTCTCGCTGTGATGACGGAGAGAGAGAGAGAGAGAGAGAGAGAGAGAGAGAGAGAAGGTGAGAAAATTGATGGATGTTGTTGGAGGGATGGAAAGCCGACACTCACATCCTCCTTTTGCAACTTTCTGAGCCTCTCGTCCACGCCTTCGCCTTGCACCTGCTGCGAGATGTACTTCAAGTCCACCGCACTGACCACCACCGTCTCTTCTCTGATGAAAGACGATCAGGCAACCTCGTTGATGAGCTTCAGAGATTCGAAAAACCAGAGGAACGAAGTAAATAGGAACAATCCTCGACAGGGGAATGCATCGTACCGTTTCTGGGTGCTGACCCGAGGAGCTGTGGTTGAAGAGTACCTTCCCGCTGTTATCAAGAAAAGACAAATCAGAGGTCTCGTTTCGCAATGAGAGCGGACCGACAGGATAGAGAGGTTGTGCTTTACGATAGAATCCGAGATCAGGTCCGATATTGTTCTGTAGAATCCCGAGGGACATGGTTGACGCGGAGTGCTGCACTCTCTTGCAGGGGTTGGATCAAGTCTATCTTTGCCTTCCTAGTGAGCGCTTGATCGTCTGATCTGCTGTAGTGACTGCCAAGAGAAGAAGGCGACGTGGGGATGTCCGTCCGTGCAGCGAGGTGGAGGTAAGAGAGGAGGAGTAAGAGAGAGAGGAGAGAGCGGAGAAGAGCGGCCTGCTGAGCTGTCCAAATGTGTCATTGACATGATGAAGGACTGCGCCACAGACAGGGCGGTGACCCATGTTCTAAGGCGGGCGGGTCCCAAATGGAGATTGCAGGCTCTCCCAGAGAATTTATACCCTGTCATCGTTCGAGCTGTCTCATGCATGGCGCCTGGAGAACTTGCTTTGTCCGTTGACGATGGAGTAGAGTATGAGGCCTTTGGACTTGACTAGCGTAGGATTGGCTGTCGGAAAGTAAGGCTTTGCAACGACTCAAAGTCAAGAAGCTCTGGCCGTGGTGGAAGTCTCGGCAACATTTCTGATGATAAAACGCTTTGCTCTCCCATTGATTCTTTGAATAGCTTCTCTACATTATGAGCACCAAGTGTTAATGACTCGGAGCTCCAACCTTGACAGCACATGCTCACAGCGATGACAAGGAAGTATTAAGTCACTCGTCTTGAATTCAATGCGTTTTTCGAGCATGAATCAATGAAAAGACAACTGCGTGTAGCTGTGAAATCGTACGTCAATCCTTTCCCATCGGCAGGGTCTGTCGAAAGAGAACAAGCACTCGCCGCTGTTCCTATTCTCGGCGATGTTTGAAAAAGGTTACCACGGAAAGACGCAAATGAAGGATATTTCCCCTCGTATGCCTCCGAGGCGCGCACCCCGCCATTCATTGGATTGAAGGGAGAGCTGCAATGGAGGGCGCAAGTGGGGAGGGTGTCCCGTCCTTGTCCCTTGCCGCCCAAGACCCTTGTCACCTTTGGTTCTCCATCGTTACTCTACACAAAGCCTGCCAACCTTACGCAGAACACTCGCAACCAAGTGACGCCAAATGCATTTCCCATTTTTCCAAGGCCTCAGAAGCGCCACTACGCTGAACACCAGCCAAGAACCTCGATCCACTGAACTGGGAGGAGGATGGCCTATCAAGACCGACTTTGCTCATCCCGCTCCGAGCGCACCGACGCTTCCCATCTATGTCATGCTTGGCGGCCCTGGATCCGGCAAAGGCACCAACAGGTACATCATGGGAACGAGCGAGGTCGAACAGGGGAACATATATCTGACTATGGGGCTTCAACAGCACCCAACTTTCTGAAGAATTCAATTTCGCCCACCTCTCGACCGGAGAGCTCCTCCGTCGGGAAGTGGCAGCCGGCACGCACATCGGAGCCCAGATCCATTCCCTCCTCTCATCAGGAGGTTTGGTGTGCGATGCGACCGTCGTATTGATCCTCAAGCAAGCCTGCCGAAAGGTGGATCAACGTCGTCATAAGGGCATCCTCATCGACGGATTTCCTCGCACGATCGCTCAGGCCAAGCTCCTGGAACAGGAGATCGGCACACCCAACCTCGTCATGTACTTTGACGCACCCGACTACGTCCTCTCCCAGAGGCTGAAAGACAGAGGAAGGTTCGACGACGTGTGCGCCGTCGCCATCGAAAACAGGCTGAAACTGCACAAGAAGGAGGTTCCTGCCGTCCTCCAGCATTTCGGAAGTGGAGCTGTCGCTGCTCCGAGGCTCATCACACAGTGCGCTCGCAGCGATCCTGCCACCGTTTACGCTGCCACACGCAGGCACTTTGTACAGCACCCGTCCGTCGCCATCACTCGCAAAGTCGACACACGCCCGAGTGGCATCCGACAGCAACAAGCACACGTTCCGACCGCGACTACTAGGAAGATATACCACGTTCCGGCCTTCTGGAGGTCCAAGAAGCTTCCATCCCGCCCGCTCCTCCTGTCCTACATTCACACACAGGGAGCCAGTCTCATTGCTAGGAGGTTGGCGGACTCGTTGATGCGATTCCATTAAGCCGGCGGATGGGAGGGAAAACTTGACATGATTGGAGAAGGGGAAGTTGGAGGCGGACGGTTCTCTACCAACCATCATACCGGATGATCTTATCACTGTAGCCTTGGCGTGGGGACGGATGATAATACACATTTTTTGCAGCGTTGACGGAGATTGGACGGACGAAGATGATCGCGGCCGCCGGCGCGGGGGGGGGGGCTGGGGGCCCCGCGCCCCCGGGGTTTGCGGCCGGGGGGGGGTGCGGGGGGGGTTTAGGTGAGATGGAGGGGGGGGTTGGACCGGGGGGGTGGGGTGCCGGTGGGGCGCA
>JADGJA010000791.1:0-10623 GCA_027596035.1 Thoreauomyces humboldtii | reverse complement strand
GGGAGGGGGAGGAGGGGGGGGCTCGAACGCGGTTGAAGGAATGCAAGATCCCAGAGGACGACTTGAGGGTCGGAGTAGGAAAGGATCAGGAACGAGGACGAGAGCAGCAACCGGGGAGGAGATATGGGAAGCGTACCTCTATCCTTTGTAAAAAAGAAAGGGGGGAGTTCGTTCGCCGAGAAAGTGAAGGAGTGAACAAGGTCCTCGGAGTTTGTACAAGCGTTGAAGCCAATACCGACCTTTCCTGGATCAAATGAATGGCAAGAAGAGATAAGTGGCGTTCAGGGAGGACAGAGGGATTCAAAACGAGTGGGACGAACCTCCCTGCAGCACTGTGTTGTGTCCGTGCTGGTTTCAGCTTTTTGACGGGTGTGTTTCAGAAAAGAGAGCCAAGGAAAAGTGCTGTGACCGCTGCGCTCGACGGAGAGGAGAGAGGAGCAATCACAACGCTTGGGCTTTTTGTTTGTGCACCACCCCCAGAATCGGAGTGGCGTCGCCTCCTCGTGCGAAGGAAATGCGGCTGTCCAAGAAAGTTCTGTGCACCCCGGTCGATGGATCCATGGATCAGCATCGTGAGGGATGATGGGATGATGCATGGCATAATTCAGCATGCCTACTGTATGTAGAGTATTAGAGAGTGTTACATGGACTGTTAGGAGCACTGTTTCCTGTCCCTGCCCTGAGTTTGCCCGGAGTCTTTTGTTGAAATTCCCAAGTTAGGATGGTCAAAAAAAGTCGTACGAAGTTGGCCATAGGACGACTTGATCGCAACAGGTAGAAATTCCGGTCCCCGTGAAGCAGACAGCGACATCGGATATCGAACGTGATGTTAGCTAGGTACAAAAGCTGTTGGAGCACAATCCCCGCCCGAGTAATGATGCAACCTTCACCGCTTCCCCGGCACCCCGTACACAAGCGAGCACAGAAACGACAGGCTGGAACGTTGCTAGAGGCAGCGCTCGTAGAAGGATACATCGACGGGACCGAAAAAAGGGATCGCCGCACCGAGCGCAGCAAAGACCTACCGGCATGCTATAGCAAGGGCAGCATGAATATGTGACAGAGCGAGCAACAGGTGCTGTCTAATCGCCCGTTGGGGAACTGGGATGGATGTCCAGGCAACCAGACCCAGAAAGACGCTCGCTCGCTTTCTCTCTCTCTCTGCTGTCGCCAGACCGTAGCCCTTTCCCCTGTCCCTCTGCCTTTCCTGTATACCTTCTACCTTCCCACCCATCTACCTTCCCCAATCACTCAAAGAACAACTCCTTCAACATGGCCATGAAGATCCCCAAGTCGGGTTTCACCCAGATGCTGAAGCCTGGCTACTCGGTATGCAGCCTTACAACCGCTGGTTAACAGGATCCAAGAGGTAGATCTCACGCATTCTTGACGCTCCGCAGCACATGCAAGGTGTCGACGAGGCTGTCCTGCGCAACATCGCTGCCATCAAGGAGCTCACGCAGATCACCCGCACCTCGCTCGGACCCAATGGTGGGATACCTATCTGCTCGAGCACAGACACGATGGGATGGGGGCCTAATTGCTTCGAAATGCGCAGGCCGAAACAAGATGGTCATCAACCACCTCGAAAAACTTTTCGTCACGAACGACGCCGCTACCATCATCCGGGAGCTCGAAGTCGTGCATCCCGCCGCAAAGCTGCTTGTCATGGCTTCGCAGCAACAGGAAGCTGAAGTGGGTGGTCGTCCGGCAGTTATTCCCCGGACGAGAACCGCCGTGCTCAACTCTTCCCTTTCAGATGGGAGACGCTACCAACCTGATCGTCGTATTTGCCGGAGAGCTCTTGCAACACGCCGAGTACCTCCTGAAGATGGGACTGCATCCCAGCGACATCATCGAGGGCTACCGGGCCGCAATCAAGAGCTGTCTCGAGCTCATTGAGGGTAATTACACGCCTGTTCGGCCCAACGCTTCTGCAAAGTAGATCGGTAGGAAGTCTCATCATCACATGGCCGCAGAAATCACCGTTGAGACCATCAAGGATCCTTCGAGCAAGGAAGGTCTGGCCAAGATCGTTCGCACCGCCATCGCGTCCAAGCAGTACGGTTACGAGGACCTCCTCGGCGAGCTCGTCGTTGAGGCTGCATTGACTGTGATGCCCAAAAACCCCGCCAACTTCAACGTGGACAGCGTTCGAATCGTCAAGATCCTCGGTGGCAGCATTCATGATACCAAGGTCGTCAAGGGAATGGTCTTTGGACGCGAGGCCGAGAGTACGTCTTGCTGAAATCCCGGCGAACCCGTCCTTGCAATTGATGAACGATCTTTCCTCAGGCGTTGTGACCAAGGCAACAAAGGCCAAGATTGCCATTTTCACGTGCCCACTGGACGTCGCCCTTACCGAGACGAAGGGCACTGTGTTGATCCACAACGCCAGCGAGATGCTCAACTTCAGTAAGGGGGAGGAGTCAAAGCTGGAGGAGGTCATTAAGGAGGTCGCAGACGCAGGCGCAAAGGTCATCGTTATTGGCAGCGGGATCGGAGAACTCGCGCTACACTTTGCGAACCGATACAACCTGATGGTTGTCAAAATTCTCTCCAAGTTTGACCTTCGAAGGTTGTGCCGCGTGACTGGAGCGACTGCTCTCACCCGTCTGGTACGTATTGACGCCTGAAACTGGCTTCCGTGCGATAGTCGTCTAACATCCTTCGCATTCCTGCAGGGAGCACCGATGGCAGAGGAGATGGGTTACTGCGACATCGTCGAGACTGTAGAGATTGGAAGTGACCGATGCACCGTCTTCCGTCAGGAAGACGAGATGACCAAGACCGCCACCATTGTCATCCGAGGCGGAACCCAAAATTCCATCGACGACATCGAGAGGGCCATTGACGACGGAGTCAACGTGATCAAGGCTGTGGCCAAGGACAACCGCCTCCTCGCGGGAGCCGGAGCCGCCGAGATTGAACTCGCCCGTCGCCTGCAAAGCGTGGCCGAGAAGACCCCCGGTCTCAACCAGTACGGACTCAAGAAGTTTGCGGAGGCCCTCGAGGTCATCCCCCGGACCCTCGCTGAGAACGCCGGCCTGGATTCCACTGAAGTCATATCCAAACTGTACGCAGCCCATGCTCAGGGCCAGTCGGCCGCTGGAGTCGACATCGAGAGCGAGGACAACGGGATTTTGGACGCAAAGGAAGCCGGCATCTTTGACGCGTTAGCGGCAAAGAAGTTCGCTCTCAAGCTTGCTACTCATGCTGCGCTCACGGTTCTGAGCGTCGACCAGGTGCGTCGTTTGTCCTGCGTTCCTAAGTCACAATTCAGCCTCCTGACCATCTGCACTCCTTACTTTGTAGATCATCATGAGCAAGCCCGCTGGAGGACCCAAGGTCAAGGAGAACAGGGACTGGGATGACGACGAGTAGTTGACTCCGGATGCAATTTTGTAATTGTTGTTTTTATTTGTGAATGATGTTGAAGAAAGTGTTTGAACCAAGGACGTCTTTGCTTTGGACCTAACCAGAGCTGCAAATACCGGTACGGTGTCCACTCCAGGCAAAAATACGATCCAAGCGCGCTGCCTAGGCAATTCCTGGCACTTCTCCCGTTTCCTCGCCCGTCTTTCGCACCATAAATCCTACACACAATGAGCAGCGTTGTAACGTCTCCAGTAAAGGTAACAGCTTCGCTCGTTCTTGCCGATGTGTGTTTAATTGGTCGCATTCATGTAGCTAACCTTTACCCCTGTTCGCACCGGCCAGCTCGGCACCACTGCTCACCGCATTTACGTGACCCGTCTGTACCGACGGGCACTGCGTCTTTCGGCCGACTGGCATTGGCAGCGTACCGAAATGCGCGAGAAGAACCTCATTATCCGTGAAATGTTCGATGCGAACAAGCACCTGAACAACCCAAGGGAGATTGAGCAAGTCCTCGGAAGGACGGAGTGGGAGCTCGCCGTCAACTACCACCCTCAACCTTACTACAGTGAGTGTCGTTTGGAAAACGCATGGAGCGAGGGAATATGCAGGCTCTTATGTGGCCCGGCAACCAAGCACGACTGGGCGCCGTCGCGGAGATGGGAGGACCGTGTATCCTAACGAACTCTCTCCTTTTCTGCTTCCCAGACCCCACGGCACCAGGAGGATCCAAGTGGGAGCGCAACATTCCATTCCCAGAGGAGGTAAGACTGCATTTTGGAGTCTTCGTTCCTGCCAGCGTTCTCGGTTGCTCACCGGGGGTTTGCTCTTTGTTCAGCTCATCAAGCGGGGTGTCACGCCGTTTGACAACTGCAACTAGAGGTCCAGGGCGAGGGGCGATGGAGATATTCCGGAACTTGCGTAAACAGAGATTTACTCTAAATCACAAACGTATCAGTGACAGAATGGCAGAAGGCAGGATACGGCGAAGTCTCCATCTCGAACTTGGAGCAGCCGGAACGGAGTCAGTGGAACCATTCCTGATGATCCGGCTGGTGTGCACCTAGCAGTGGGTGTACAGAGTGAGGCAGCATATCATTGTGGGGGTCCACCGTACAATGGCATCCTTTGGGCTTTCGCCCATGACCCTTTTGCTGGCGGTCCGTTCGTCCGCATGGGTAGCGAAGGTGGTCTGCCCACGCTGGCCACCGCGCCAACGACTTCCCTACTTCCGCTCCCTGGAGGTTTTAATGACCGCGGTTCCGCGGAGGCCTTCCGTGGCCGAGGAAGTTTTGCCACGAGGACTTCCGGGGATCCCGAACGAGCGTCGTCATCCTTTCCCCACACGCTCGATACGGGTCCTGTCCCATGCCGCTTCTTGTCCGCCTTGTCTGCGCTGGATTGCGCGTCTACGTCCTCCCCTTCGTCATCCGTTCCCGCGTCCTCCCCCACTCCATGGCTGTTCCGAACCGCTGAAGCGGGTTTTGTCGAGCTCGCCCCGGTCGTCACCGTCGATGCCGCGTGTCGCGGGGGAATATACCGAGCTTGGTTATATGGCAGCTCGACGCCCTCCCTCTCGAACTCTTCCTGATAGGCTTCAGGATACCGCGTGTGGTTGGCGAGGTAGACGAGATTCCTTCGTCGATCGTCGCTCCACGCCTCGCGACTGTAGACAGGCGCCGCGTGTTCCAGGCGCTGTACGTATAGCTGCAAGGGGAGGGTTGGTGCGAGTCAGGACCTACTTTTCTGTAGGAGCTCCGCCTCCCCCCTCCCCCTCTTTTACCTGATTGGCTTCTTCAAGTTCATGAACCTTGTGCTCCCTCTCATGTAGGTTCGGAGGTGGTTTCGTCAGCGGTTCCTTGAGGCGATATCTAGAGTCCACATTCGAGAAACCGCTGGGAGCCCTTAGTTGCCTGGCCATCCTGTTGAGGAGTATCACGTTCTCCTCCTGGATGCGATGTGCCTTCTCCTGCTCCTGTCGGAGCTTTTTCAGCCCTTGGTCGAGGTGGGTGCACTTTATGGGCGAGGCGTTGTCGATGCGGGGCTTCATGCTGGCGATCTTCTCGCGGTGTCGACGGGCCGCCACGTCGTCCCATTTCTTGGCGAGGAGCCGATTAGAGCACTTGTAAACTGAAGAACGAGGAGCGATGAGCAAAAGGGCACTTCCCATGGAGAAGGTCAGGAGGTCGACCACCCTACCTGGAGTATATCGTCGATGAACCGTGGCGGGAGTGGGTGGAGCCAGTCTCGACGTTTCCAGAGGCGGCGCGCTCGCCGGTCGTGTCCGTTCCTCCAGTCCTCCTCCTCCCCCTACTATCCCGCCTCTATCTCGGGACCCAGCTGCCGACACGATCACGTTCGTCTCCCATGGCGGGCGTCCTCCCACCGCTGCAGACCCTGCCGGACTGCCTGTCCGCTGTCCACCCGGTCGAGCCGACGCCTGCCGTTTTGGTGACGGACCTGGCCGAGAGCCTCCCTCCCGATCGTCGTGGACTGCTGGTTGCTTCGGTTTGCTGAACTTGTCCTTCTCTCGTGTCTTTGGGGAATCTTCTCGAAGCATCGGCAATAAAGGGTTACGGGGTTGCTTTCGAGGAGGACTAAATGCGGTTGGGAATGCTGGGGAAGAGCATACTCGCGTTTGTCGAACTTTCCGACGCGTCGGATGACTGTCAACCAAAAGGCACACCGAATTCAGGCTTAAACGAAACGCAAACGATAGATCAAACGATCAAATGAGCGGTTGTGACAAAAATGTTTATATTACACGGGAAAATGAAAACACAGATTACGCCTCGAGGGTGAGGGAGGCGCCGAGCTTGTGCACGTTCTCGGAGAACCTGGTCGTGTCGAGAAGACCGCCGAACGAGATCTTGACACCGGGGCGCAGAAGCTGCGTGTAGCCAAGGCCAAGCTGTCCACGGTTGTCAACCTTCGCCTAAATGACATGAAGCAAGTAAAGGTAAGTGCACTGCATCCGAACTACGCGCCTTGTCCATAACAATCCATACCTTGAAGAAGGCAGCGTTGTCAAGGGTGTACTTTGTTCCAACCTCGACGTGGACGGTGTTGTCCAAGCTCTTGACCCACGTGGCGCGTCCACCGGCCTCGACGTCGCGGTTGACGCGGTGGAAGTAGGACGCCGAGAATGTGCTGAGCGCGTTGGTGGCGTGAAGAGCCACCGAGTACTCGGGGGCAACGTAGCCGAAAGCAACGTTGTACTTTGTCACACGTGCGTCCGACACATCGTAGGCGACCTCTCCGCCGGCAAGGAATCCGTTCTGCCCGACGACAGCATCACCGTGGAGCGTAGGGCCCTTGAAGAGATCGACCGAGGAACGGGTGAAGATGTAGTCCTGCTTGTATTCGGTACCGAACTTGATGTTCTTGGTACTGCGATAAGGGCCCCGGAGTAAGGATTGCTTTCTTTCATACATTTTTTGACTACTGCGTAGACTCACCCCTTTGCTGGGAGGAGGGACGCGGACGCATCGAGCTTGAGGCCACGAGCAAGAGTGTTGTCAAGCTCAATTTGTGCGTTGAGAATGTTGCTTGTGGTCCAAGATTCGGTAAGAGTCACGCCTGCAAGGATGCGATCAGTTGGAGTCTTCCGGGTAGTAGTAGAGGGTTGGACGAGCGCACTTACCACGCAATTTGTCAACGTACTTGCTCTTGAGCTCGCTGGCGATCGCACCAGTCTTGTTGTCCTTGGCTCCGAGGACGGTGAATTTCTTAAAAGGTGATAGATCCCGCAGTCAGTTGGGACTCGTTGGCCTCAAGCCGGGGGTGAAGCAAGATCTTACGATGCCGTTGGAGGTGTAGGTGTTGACTTCGAGTTTCGCCGAGCCGACGGGGAAGTCCTTTGCGAGCAGGTCGACGGTGGACTTTCCGAGGTCGGAGAACGCCGGCGGGACGTTGGTCCTGAAGGTTGGGTCAACGAAGGGGATGGAGGTGGCGCTCATATCTGCTGTGAAAGGTTGGGGTTATGAGGAGCGGCTAGAGAGAAGAGAGGAGCAACGAATCAGCACAAGGTAAAAAGCATAAGATTGCATCCAGCGGTGGTAACGTACGATTTCCGTGGCAGTGTGAATGAGGGAGAGATGGGTTCGGGTTTGTGGGAACGAGGGGGGAGAGGGGTTGGTGGCCCCTTTTTGAAGAACCAGGACAAGAGGGCAGCACACGCGCACGTCATGTCATGTAGCACACACAAACGAACAACCCCCCTCCTCGTTCCCTCGTTGCATCATTTCGGTGCAATGGGGCACCTGCCAATTGGCTCCTTGGTCGACCTCCCTCTGTCGAAACCTTCAAGTGGTTGCCAGGCTTGCTACCGCCGTAGACAGATGAGTGCCTTCAGCTTCAGGCTCGAGGGTCGCTCTCAACGAAGAGAGCGTTCCGCAATGCAGGTTTTACCTCCTGAGCAAAAGGTGTAATGTCGGGTAGTATGGTTTTGGACCGCCTCGAAAAGGAGGGAAGACTGCAAAAAAGCGGTACTGTTCGAGTTTCTTCATTTGGCGGATTTAAAACGGTGCACAATATGCAATACGACTCGATCAGAAAGTTTATGAAGTGTCCAAATAGGAGATCAGTCGATCGCAAACCTTGGCTAAATGTTGATAAAAGGCGCCGGACCATACGGAAAAGGATCGACATCACACTCCTGGACTCCGAGGTTCTGCACGAACGGTTACCTGACTGTACTGACAGGCTAAGGTCCATCGGAACTGTCAGAACAGCATGCGTGATCTGGCCTCGGGGCCCATGATGCTGCGTGCTCCGGTCCTGCGATCGTCAGGGCTGCGATGCCATAGTGAGCGTCCCTTCCCTGACAGCGGTGATTCTGCAATCCATAACTGGCCTCAGCCCTCCTCCAACCAGCGCTTATTTGTTTCCAAAGCAATGATTTGGAACACCGAATGCATCTTGGTGCATCGCGGTGACCTCTTTTGGACTGCCGTTTTTGCTCGAGATGGGACTCTTTGAAGTAGCTGCTTCAACGATGAGGATTTCGTGGTCTAAGCTGATTTCGTCCTATACTAATATACGTCTATACGTCAAGCATTACGTTCTATGGTTCGTATTCCGCCATCCCTCGGCACTCGACCTGGGGCAGGGTCTCCATGTCATCCCAAAATTTTGCGCCCCTTGGGTCGTCCATCCCGTTCCCTCTTGTCATCTTCTCCTGGTACTCCTCCTTCGACTTTGTGATGTAGTGATGCAGGACGATTCGGTCGTAGGTGATGGGGATCCTCGCAAAGGACGGTATCTTTCTTTAAGGCCTCACTGTTATCCCTTGCTTTTACATTCAGCAGGATGCGTTTGCAACCTTCCCGACTACCTCGCTTTCGGTTGGGCAAGCTCGCCGGAATCGACGTCTTCTTTGTTGTACTATGTTAGTTGTATGACATTCGCAACGGTCTTTTGCGGAACTGAGAGCGGGCAGGCAACCCCAGAGGCAACCGGTAAATGGTACCGCATGCAGGCGCATGGCCATCGTCGCTTCTTTTCGACAGCTGCCACTCCACGATGACGCACAAAACGACTCGAGGCTGGCGCAGTCACGTTCTCGCCCTACAGTACCCGGCACCTTTCGGCGGCCATTGGGGATCGTCGTCCCGCCCCGTCGGCGAAACTCGAGAGACATCATCATCCGTTTTCTTTGAGGCTTGAGGATCAAAGAGAGGACGGAGCATCGGTCGGCGACCACACAAACGTGCGGAACACATGTGCGAAACGCATGACGTCGCCGAGCGTAGGGTGCGACCGACAGCCGAAAACCTCCTCGGAACCTGCATGCACTTGGTTTCCCCACACTCCCCAGTGTCCCCACCCATAAAAGGCTTCGAGACATCCCACTCCCCTCCCCACACCATCATACCATATCTCACACATTCTTCATATCACTCTCATCTCCACCACAATGACTACCGATTACAAATTCATGGGCTGGGTCTCCAAGGACAAGGACGCCATCGGCAACATGGTCTGGGAGGAATACCAGCCAAAGAAGTGGTCCGAAGACGACGTAGATATCCAGATCACCCACTGCGGAATTTGCGCTTCCGATCTGCACACTGCTCGCTCGGGGTGGGGCGCAACCGACTATCCTGCAGTAGTTGGTAAGAAGACCAGAATTCTACCGTTTGGGAACGGTGACCGGCGCTTAACGGTTTTTTCTCCAGGGCATGAGATCGTCGGAAAGGTTGTCAAGGCGGGAAAGAACGTCAAGAACATCAAGGTCGGAGACCGTGTCGGCGTTGGAGCTCAATCAGGATCCTGCCGCAAGTGCGAGTACTGCAACGACAAGGCCGAGCAGTACTGCAACGAGGGACAAATCGGCACCTACAACGGAAAGTTCCCCGAACAGCAGGGCGCTGGAAAGTCCTTCGGCGGTTACGCAGATTACTCCCGCGTCCCTGCCCACTTCGCCTTCAAGATCCCTGATAACCTTCCCAGCGAGGTCGCCGCACCCATGATGTGCGGAGGAATCACCGTCTTCTCGCCCCTCGAGCAGCTCCAGGCTGGAGCCGGCAAGCGTATCGGCGTCATCGGCATCGGAGGCCTCGGCCACTTTGCCCTTCTCTTCGGAAAGGCCATGGGCGCCGACATGGTGGCCATCTCCCACTCCAAGAGCAAGAAGGCAGATGCCGAGAAGATGGGCGTCAAGCAATTCATCGCTACCGCCGACGACGAGGATTGGGAGAAGAAGTCGAAGAGGACCCTCGACGGCATCGTTTGGTAGGGAAGCCTTCTTCTATCTCCTTTTCCCGAACGCACGGAATTGTCACTCACGCTTTTCGTGTTCCAGCACCGTCAACAACGCCGACATGCCCATTCACAAATACGTCGCTCTCCTGAAGCCAGGATGCAAGATGATCATGGTCGGCATCCCCGAGTCCGCGCTCGAGGACTTCAAGATCACTCCCCTCATCATGAACAACGTGTTCATCGGTGGATCTGCTCTCGGCGGTTCCGACGACATCGAGAAGATGCTTCAGGTCGCGGTCAAGTCCGACGTGAAGACATGGGTCCAGGTGAGAAACATTTGTACGTTGGACCCGTTTCTCAGGATTGTATCTGACAATCTGCGCTATCCAGACTCGCAACATGAAGGATGCTAACCAGGCTTGCATCGACATGGAGGACGGCAAGGCCCGTTACCGTTACGTTCTCTGCAACGAGAAGCATGGGGCCAAGGCCGAGTAATTCCCTTGGCATCTATCTTTTTTGATGCGTGAGCACCTCCCC
>JADGJA010000790.1:0-10648 GCA_027596035.1 Thoreauomyces humboldtii | reverse complement strand
GGCCTCTGCTGTCGTTTCGTCGTGCGCTCTCGATCGATCCTAGACACAGGGGCTGGCTGATCAGAGAGAGAGATGTGCATGGGTTTGCGAGCGAGTGTATTGTGAGCAACAACCTGCCTGAAATGACGGTGAGTATGTGCAGGCTATGCTGGGTGGGAGGGAAGGAAAAAGATGTAGAGCGTTTCTAGCTAAGGAATGTCCCGATGGTCTTCGACAAGGAGGGGCAAGGACTTGACGAGGAGAGAGAGGAGAAAGGATGCGACGTTGCTCCGGCCTGCTCAATAGAGAGTTTCTCGGGAACGTTTTGAACTCGCCCACCGTGGTACGGTATACGGATTCCCAAGTGTAGCCTTACAAGATGTTCGCGTATACTGTGTGTGAACTTCCAGCCGTCTCTTCTGACCGATAGATGAGAATCACTCATTAGTAGCATGGCCGTACGTCCGTTATAAATTCCTCGGGTTTGGCAGGGAACTCTGCGCTTGTGTGCATGTACCACCGCTGCGTCACTGGATGGCCCAAGACATCCAAAGTTTCTGCAGTAACCCAGTCGTAGATATTTTTGTGCCAAAAGATACACACATAAGTTAGGCGAGCGCCAGAGACCCTCTCACTCTTTCACTTGATCCCGCCTAAGCGGGAATCTCAGCGAGCAAGGCGTCGATGTAACGAGGACTCCGATGTTTTCCTCGGACGGCAGACAGTTGCTCTCGCATCACGGTGGGCGGCAGCACCCGGGTCGCCACCTGTAGCGCTCCGAATACCGCTTCCTGTTGCCAAAGAAAAACCATTCTTCGTCAGCCTGATCCTCCTTTCCCGACCTACCGAAAAGAGAAGGAAACGCTCACCTGTAACGTCGCATTGGTATCATCCATATGAATGGCCAGTCCCTTGACCATAGCCACGGCGTGAACCTCGTCCAGTGCGATTTCGAGGAGACCGCCACCTTCCTGCACGAGCTGTCCTCTCTCGTCTACCAATACAGAATTGGCCGTCCCCGATGCGGCGACGAACGGTGCCATACGGAGGTTCCACCTCCCGAGGGCTGTGAAGTAGGTGGCCCAAACTTTAGCGACATGGATCCGGAGTTCGTCGTGCGCGTCGTCGAGACGTTTCTGGAGTTCTTGGTAGACCTTTCGGAAAGTGTTTGCTAAGAAAGACAAAGGCCACGTTAGAGATATGGCCCAAAGAGATCTCGAGGGATTACGCTTACCATCAAAAACCAGACCCTGAAGCAGGAGATCTAGGACGCTCAAAGTACTCTGTCTCGTGGCCATGCTGTCGTCTTCAAGCGTACTAACGAGGACGTTGCAAAGATCCGGGTCCCAGCTGCTTTGGAGGGCTCCCGTTGTCAGCAGACCGATGTGTCCTTCTCCGACTTCCGTGTTGCTCAGCAGGGCCAGGAGGGCGTCAATGGACTTTGTTCGGAGGGCGGCAAGCTTACGTCCGGGTCGCCAGACGGCGTTGGTGATGATGATTTTTCGGAGGATGGGGATCGAGTGAGCAGGTAATCGGGATTGAGAGTTCAGGGGGGAGGGTCTGCTTTGAAGATGGGAACGGAGGATGTCCAGAACTCTAATGAGGTAGATTAGCATCATAACCTGAGGAGGTTGTCTACAATTACTGGCTGTAATGATTCTTGTAGCGTTACATACGTTTCACGGACCTCCATGTCCTTGTCTGGTGCGGCTATT
Source organism: Thoreauomyces humboldtii (assembly GCA_027596035.1). Lineage (NCBI taxonomy): Eukaryota > Fungi > Chytridiomycota > Chytridiomycetes > Spizellomycetales > Powellomycetaceae > Thoreauomyces > Thoreauomyces humboldtii. Next base: position 8,954 of record JADGJA010000790.1, on the reverse strand, counting down.
CTAGAGAGTAACGGAATGATAACGTCGAGGTGCTGGCCCACAGCTGGTCCAGATTCTAGCAAGACTGTCCTGAGCACGCGCAATTCTGGCGAGTACCGCGTCCATGAGGCTTCCGTAAAGATTAACCGGTCGAGCATGGCCGTTAAGTAAACCCCGAACAGGTCCTGCACGGAAAAGAGCCCGTGGGCGGTCGCTAGGACTTGTAGCGCCTGCGTGCACTGAATTGCCACGAACAGGTTCTCGATCAGTCACCTTCCGATTGCCTGCAAGCATATCCTGCTGCTCACCTTCGCACGCGTCTGCTGGTTCCCGACGACCTTATCGTCCGCCTCGATGCTAAATAGATGTGTGATAATAACAAACACTCCAAAAGCTGCATTGCCAGCGGTAGGAGAGACGTTCCCGGTTGGTACCGTCCCGGCTGTCGATGGGACCAACTTGACGATCTCGGCGACCACCGAAGAGACTTCGGCAAGGAGCTCCACGTTTTCGTTGTTCATGAGCTCCTTGTCATGGAGGGCATGGATGAGACGCTCCAGCCGAACGGCATCGAGACGAGCGGGAGGGGTACCGCGAAGCAGTCCTTCGAGCGATCGGAGACAGCCCATCCGGTGCTGCGTAGAACCGCCTTGTCCATTTCGAAGCGCCGGGTCAATGACTTCCAGGTACACATCCGGCTGGACGTACTTGCCGAGAGATACGGCCACATTCAATGCCTGTGCAAGACTCTAAATGTGAGAGAAGGTCGCGAGGAGTTTCCCGATGAGCGGCGTGCTTACCTCGGCCATGACGCGCGCTTCATCTCCTGCCAACACCTTGTAAAGGGCTGGAAGGATTACACCTGTGTATCCGGTAACCTTGTCCTCGCTGTAATGCATGAAGGTGGCAAGGATCTGGGCCGACTTCACGCGAACCTCAGCGTTCCAGTCGGCCATCCCCTCGATGCATAGCGTGACAATCTTCTGCGTGCTCTCACGAGCAAAATGGCGGGATCCGATGCGCGGTCTCCCTGTTGTTGCGACTATCCTGAGACATTAGGTTTCACAGAAAAGGTATCTTTGAAGAACGAACAACGGTTTACTCACCAGTATCCTCCGTCTGCATATAGTCCAGCTCATCCTTGACGCGCTCGTTCCACTCCTCCTCATAGAGCTTGCCCACTTTGTCCATGTACTCCTCGCAAAGCCTCACGGACTTTGGAATACCGTCCGTCATGCCCGAAAGTAAAAATGGTAGGACCTTGTACCCGATGGACCATCGATCTGGCAATTTCAAGAGCCATTCTCCGGCGGTAGAATACAGCTCGTCGCGTACGGATTGGGAGTTGTCAAGTTGGAGAACGCGAAGCGCATCAAGCAGATCGTCCATGGCGGAAGCGTCCACAATCATGGCATCACGTATGGCCTGATTGATCGTACCAGTCAGTACTCTGACTAAAAGAACAGGGAAGCAGCACGCTCGAGCCATACCTTCAACCCCAGTTGTCGCACGCTATTTTGACGATACTGCAGTGCCGGAATCGTGGCTTTTGCCACGGTAGCTCCGTGATATCCGAGGGCTTTGGGACAGCGGGCTGCGAGCTCGATGACCACTTTGCACGATTCCTGCCAGGTAGCTCAAATGTCAGATGATAGGATGTTGAAGGATCTCTAGCTCCAAGGTACCTTCTTCACGTCCGGAAACGGATCTTGAAAGGTTCTTTGCAGGACTTTCACAGTGTCCTCCACAAACGGACTGAATCGGACTTCGGCCAGCTGGATCAAACGCACGATTGCTTGCACCAACAGCAGCCTGACCTCCTCAACAGGTTCCACGAATTCTGGCTGGTCCAATCGCGCGACGATCGCGGGAATTAGATAGGGTAGAAACGAGGACACGTCGTCTACGAGCTCTGCGAAGCTGAAGCCCCATTTAAGCCCTTGGATCTTCCCGCAGCCCTCTCATTGAAGTGCCAAGTACCTCACTATGAGACCGATGCTTGTCTCGCGACAGCTCTCCACGGAGTCCGCCACACATCGCAGCAAGGGTTTGTGGAGCACAGAAAACACATGCCGGAGAAGAATTGGGTCCTTCGCAATGGTCGGTTTCCCGAGGGTCTCCTTTTTCATATGGTCCAGACATCGCCGCTTTGACGCACGATCCGAGGTTGGTTCCGTCAGGATATTCACATCTCTTTGCAACACCTGATCGACGATATGAGTTCGTTTGCGAAGAGGGACACCCCTGTGTGAAGAAGTGGCCAACCTGTACGGTATCCTCGTAACGTTGGAGAGGCTCGCCAGTCAACGGACCCTCCTGCCCTTTCTGAAATGCGCTCGTGGCGGCCATGGAGTCCCCCATCATTGTTCCAGCAGTTTCGATAAATGTTGCTCTTTCGCAAAATGTCAAATGCTGATCTGTTGAAGCGTCCTGCGCAATTCCCAACGCGTTTCTGATACCTAGAGGCTGTGCTAGCCTGCTTGCCGTCCCCCGCCGGACCGTTGAAGACAGCAGATCACACAACGGCAAACTCTTCTATCGACCAGGGAACTTCATGCTATGGATCGTAGACGGAATCATCAGTATCAGCCAGATCTTCCGGAGGAACACCCCCTCCTTCCAGGCCCAAAATTGACTACAAATGATCCCTTGAGCATGTTCGCAGCCATGGGAATCACCCCACCTCCCATACCAGGCATCTATCGAGGTTCGCACCCAAGCCAAGCAACGAGCGACAAGCGTCCTCTTGAATCAAAGCCTTCTCAACGGCATTTTCGACTGTCACGAGCTTTCCATACAAAGGCGATGGGCAAAGAAAACCCGTAGTGTCAGACTTGGGATTCTCTTGGACGGCTGGCCAGACATACCACTTTCCCATCGACCTGACTTCGACGCCTTCCGTGTAGGCGCTCGTCGAAATCCACGGCTGGCTGAAAAGCTCAGGGGCGCTTTTCTGTGGCCTTACATCAACCGGGAAGACCTCACCAAGCCGAGAAGCCTCCCCTTACTGCTCAATGCTCGCGGTCGAAACCCCCATGTGACTTTGCGGCCGCCGACCGCAACGAGACGAGCCTAGGTCGCGTCTCCGGAGTTCTAGTGGGGGTCTTCCTGAATTATCATATCATGCTGCTCAACGGTGTGAATGGCGCAGATTATGGTAAGGTGATCCACTGGGACGACGAGAAAGACGCCTTCGAATGGAATGGATGACAAGTCGGAAGCAGTTCCTGCCGGGAGAAGATCTCTTTTTTCTGTAAGTACAGGATCGGCTGCTGCAGCTTCTCGTTTTTTGCTGCAGGGAAGTCCTTGTCGACGTCACCGCAGCCAAACTTACGGGACCTGACTACCCAGTTCAACCGGAGCCAGCGCAGCTGCTAGCTGAGACGATCAAATCAGAAAAGTCACTAGCTTTGACGGAGCTCGAAGCACAGTTCAGGGTTCCCCGCCATCTTAACATGGAGCGAATCCACACTTGTTAGAGGCGGGGACCAGGAGCGCCGAGGCCTATCTGTGGGCTTTGCGAGAGGATCCGGGATATTACCTGGACTATATCATGCAGACGTCAGGAGTGCGTCAATCTTGGCATAGGCTTGATATCTCTCCCAGCGTCTACTGCCCCCAGCAGCTCATGCTTCCACACAAGTAACATCAGCCTCAAGTCTGGAGGGCCGCCAATTTAGTGTGCCGCTTTCCAGCATATATGATTTCTACTGCGATCATAGACCGGATATGATGATGCAATCGACAAGAAAAGTACACATAGAAAGTCCATCATCTGCGACAAGCAGGTGACCGACAACGTGGTCCTGACGAAAGAGCTGGAATTCGCCGGGGATCCTACTTGGTAGACTGCGAGACGAACATCTATAAACTGATGCCCGACGTCGACGTCCCGCAGCTTTCCGAATGGGGCGCCGGCGGCACACAAAAGATGCCGGTTCTTGTCGCACATGTCGGTAGGACCTTCAACAACCGAGGCGGCGCGGTGCTCTCCCGCCGCGCGGCTATAGGAGGAGAGTTCTGCAGACAGCTCGCCGGTCGCTGCTCGAAATCTAGCATCAAACCGCTCTGCAATCTCTAGAAGCAGAACTACGTTTCGTCGCGAGTTTCCTCCTCATCCTGCTCCTCGGTTACAACGTTCCGATCCAAGAAAAGTGGCTTATCCGCTTTCGTCGTTGGAAACCGCTTGCAAGTCCCGCACCTTGTGCAGTGAGTTTTGACAACAGTGTGGCGTCCATTGGCTAAATCTTTCGATCAGCCCTTTCCCGGGACTGTCAGCCAACAAGCACACCCAGACTTTTACCTTGCGTCGTGACATTGGCCGAGACGCCTGCAATCAGTACGATCTCGCAACGTTTGCATAGCGTACGCTTGAGCTTGGGGTGTGACCGAATGACTAACTTCCTCTCGACCACCCGTCGTGTGTGACCATACCAGCGACTCAGATTCTCGAGAACAAGAGCAGGGTTCTTTGGTACTGTTTGAGGCGAGGTGGTGCCGGGTGTAACTGAAGGCGGCAACGATTGCGGTTGTAGGGAGGCAGCCGAGGTCACGAGAAGCGCGCTTGCCTGGTGCAGAAAGTTCATTCGCTGTAAAGCTTCCTGGTGCTCGATGACGAGACCTGCGTCCCTCTTCCCCTTCTTGTTGTGTTGCTTACGGCCCCCTCGGAACTTGTCCTTCTTGCCCATGTCCGCTGATGGTTTGCGTCGTGGGAACAAAACATGTGGAGGTTCGTTGGGAGTTGTTGTTGTGAGGGGATTAGTGTGGCGTTGTAGTTGATGTGCTATTGGGAAAGCTTCCCAGTTTACACCCTTGTCAATTCCCGTGGTGCACAGCGCATTCCTCTCGCCAAAGCAACATCACAGTCTCTCGTGGTCGCTAACTCCCTCCCCTCTCCGCTAGCAAAAGGTAAGGTTAACAAACGTAGACGCAGGGAAGAGTGCTGCCCGTTCCTGTAGCGTCCGTTTTGCTACGACTAATGGCGGGCATGCATGACATGGTGCATGCACGACACATGGCTGACTCTCGTGTCTCTCTTCCATCTTCCATCCATCCATCCGTCCATCCATCTATCACAACCAACCACGCCATCTTTTCAACTCGGCCCATACTCCATCCATCCGCATTCTTATCGAACCTACGAACGTTATTGCTTCGCTTCTTTTCTGATTTTCGGTCGTCGTCGCCATCAGTTCACAATGACCCGCTACGCCGCTGAACCCGAGAACCCCGCCAAGTGTGAGTCCTTCGATGGCGAAACATCATTCACCGAATGCGGAGGCTTGAGGAGCTGATGCTGCTGGGAACTTCTTGGAACGAGTTGGAAAAGGCGTGGGAATAGGGCCAGAGACACGGATTGCTGAGTGAAGGCGCTTGCGTACCTTATGCAACGATTCCGTGGCATATACTGGCTGCGGAGAGATGGTGCTGCTACTACCGGACGAAGCGGACACTGGGTCTATCTAGGATCTGCCTTCGCAGAGAGAACCTCTGCTGGTTTCGCAGACAGAACCTACGATCGCTTGGCTATTACGGAAAGCAGTACACGACACTGGATGGAAGCGTGGAAGGGCTCTTATTTGGGGAAACACGACACTCGTGGAACGACGGTCTGATGTTTTTCGCTTCTCCTTCTCAGCCGCCAAGGCGCAGGGTTCCTACCTCCGCACTCACTTCAAGAACACCCGTGAAGTCGCTAAGACCATCTCGGGCATGAAGCTGCGCAAGGCTGTTTCCTTCCTCGGAGACGTCAAGGAGCACAAGCAGGCCGTGCCTTTCCGCCGTTTCTCTGGCGGTGTCGGCCGTACCGCCCAGGCTAAGGTTTGGGGTGTTACCCAGGCCAGGTGGCCCGCCAAGTCCGCCGAGTTCGTTCTCGGTCTGCTCAAGAACGCCGAGTCCAACGCCGAGGTACAGCGCAGATTTTGGGCACTTCCTTTGGCTCGAGGGACGTCCTGTCTCACAATCTTGATTCGAATCGCAGATCAAGGGCTTGAACATCGAGTCCCTCGTTGTCCGTCACATCCAGGTCAACCAGGCCCCCAAGCAGCGTCGTCGCACGTACCGTGCTCACGGTCGTATCAACCGTAAGTGGCAGTTGAGGACACTCATCTGTGCAGAGCAGCCTTCTGACTTCTTGTTTTGTTAGCTTACATGAGCCACCCTTGCCACGTTGAGCTGACCCTCGTCGAGGAGGAGAAGCAGGTTGCCCGTGAGCCTGAGGCGCTCAAGCTCTCCAAGAAGAGGCAGATCCGCGCCCGGAACATTGCCGCCCGCAAGCCCACCACCACCACCGCTTAAGCGCGATTGGTTGTCAGGAATATCGGGGTCTTTCGGTAATATACATGTTCATACACAGAAACCTCTGGAGCTTCGCCTGGCTCGCTGCAAATCTGGATCTCCGGAGTATAAAGGGATTCTGGGCAAACCCGGGATACGAGGAATTGATGGCGTGCTTGACTTCGTCGGGATTTTGGCCGCTCGTCGTAGATCTGTTCTTTTCCGAAGATTTTGTGCAAAGAACCCAGCCTGGGAACCCCCTTGTAACGATTGCTCCGGATGCTTAGCCCTACGACCTACGATATATACCGGTAACATGCGTGCGCGTCCTGAACGCGTTCAATCCAGCTAAATTCACGATGTTAGATGATCTCCAAACCTATCTTTAGCACCCGCTGCATCCATCCATCCCTCTATTTCTGCTCTTGCGGGCCCCTACATCCAGCTTTACCAGAAAGAAATGCTACTACCGAGTCAAGCTATGTTTAGCGCAACCGTCCCAGCGCCAAACTCATCTCGCGCCATCTACATTCGCGATCTGCGGAGCTGTTCGCCCACATCAAGACATGAACTCACCTTAGCGGTAAGAGTTGAATAGAAGCATTTCAATCAGCTAGATGTCATTACGCCTGTTACTGATCTCGATTCGCCGTTTTAGATGAGGCCACTACACGAGCATGTCCCTTCTGCACATTGCCGCTTCCGAAACCACATAAGAACCTCTTAAATCGCGAGTGACGCCCTCATAGGTATGTGTGCATGGAGGCTGCAACAACTTCAATTTATCTGATACTAACATCCGGATTATTGTCAGTTGCTGCGCACATGTCCTCAGGTCGCTATCGGACCAGCCACCTCCACTTCGGATATGAGATTCTTTGCCTTTGAAAGACAGCCGAGGTATTGTATGATTTGGCTGCTTGATTATCGCTCCTTTATTAAACCCTTGTCTTGTTTGTTTCTTCGTCTCAGCCCTGATAGCCGTTACTATACTTTTCAGCCCCGAAACCGTCATCCTCAGGCTCTGCTTCTTGGCACTACTCGGCGAGCCTTTTCCAGACGACCCCAGCACGCCGTCTTTGTCAACCTGTCAGGCTCTTCTACTCGGCACTGGTTACCCGCTACCATGTTCACCCTCTTGAAAGAACATCGTCGGTCGTCACCCTCAACAACAGTTACCAACATGTAAGCTCTCCGGAGGTAAGGAACTCATCAAGGATGGCTGCAACAACCGCAGGCACTTCGGTGCGTAGGCCGATTGCCAGCCGTCCGGGTTGCATGTATGATTTGGTGTTGCACGCCCTCACGCAATCCGAAGTGGCCCTGGCAGGGAAATACTACACCATGGCTTAGTTTCATGGCACGCCGGGCCTAGGATCCGCGAGGGGTACCGGCGAGAATAGCACTTCTTCGGAAGCTGACTAGAATTCTCAACTGTCCCGTGCAACTGACTTGCTGAAAACGTAGGATGTGGGAAGGATACGGTAGCGCTCTGTCCTTCCCACCTCGCGCAAGCGAAAGTCCACCCTAGTAAGCTTGACCCAGCCATTTTTGACGCTTCCCACGATGAGTTCCGAGCCGAAAGAGGGCTATATGTCTCGGTCCGGCCTCAACCGCACATGAATCGTCGTCCCGCTCCTTCTGCCTTGACGTCTAAGTCGACGGATCAAACACAAAGCCCCCTTAAACCATAAAAACCCGAGTTTTTCAATCCTGCGCACCCGAGCAATCGCTTGCCCATCACTGCACACGTTCTGCCCCCCATTCCTACCTTGTGCAGGAGCATTTTTAACACGAACGATGATACATAACGTACATGGCCGTTTAATTTTCACTTCTTCAAAGGCCCGGTAGCCAGTGACACCCTTCCAACGTAGCATCGTGGTAGCAACGGGCTAAACGGTCTGGAAAAGCGCAATGACAAGTGACTCCTCTTCCAGTCCGGGGAACGCGAGACAGACGATGGTCTTCTGGCATGCGATTTAATGTCCGTGCAGGGCGGCTTTGAATCGGGATATCGTCCCGAACCAGACGAGAGAGGCCGCTCACCGAAGTGCATCGACCTCACCGCTGCCCGCTCAAGTGTTGTGGTATTCTCTTCGACCGTATTGACACTCAAAAAAAACCAACGTGGGGTCAAACTTTCTTGTTGGATGAGTAACATGTACGATCGGGTATGAGGACTCGCCAGAGGCGAGAGATAGCTCGTGCTGGTTGAAAACTGCAGAGCAAAAGACGGCCGTCGGACTCTTCGAGGCGTTGATCTTACGGCGGTCTTCTCATGCAGCACAACCTTTCCTCGCCGCCGTCGGTGGGGAGTGTGGGATTCCAACGATTGGGGAACCTGGGTGGTGCCCCTTTTTATACCTCGTTGCGTTCGTTGAGGGTTAGGGCTTCGTTGTGGCGAGAACGCTTCTCCGCTTTGTTGCTTTTGAACCTTTTCACGTTCACATCCCAACCATCACCCCAACAGCAATGGCGTCCAGAACCATCCTCAAGCGCTGCCTCGCAACAGGCGCCTCGGGATCCCCGACCTCAGCCCGCTCCACCGCTCACGTCGGCATCCTTCTCAAGCGCGATCCCGTCGTCCTCCGAGATCTGACCCCCTTCGAGCACGCCTACTACGCCTACCGCGACAGCCTGGAACAAGGGGAAGCCCGCCCCTTCAATCCCGACTTTTACTTCAAGAAGGGAAGCTC